>MJUU01001595.1:92770-136119 GCA_002080025.1 Modiolus philippinarum
TGTCAGATTTTTGATATCTGTAACGGTTTTCGAGTTATTGGCCAAAAACTGCAATTTACCCCTATGTTCTATTTTTAGTAACAGCGGCCATGTTGTTTGACCTACGGCCTAATCGAACACAATTTTGAGAAGACGTACTCTGGTGATGATTCAGGCCAAGTTTGGTTACATTTGGCCCAGTGGTTTCAGAGGAGAAGATTTTTGAAATTGTTGACAGACAGACGGACGGATGCATAGTGATGGCAAAAGCTCACATGGCCTTTTAGGCCAGGTGAGCTAAAAAATATGAATAGATGAAATATATGGTAGATAATAGTAATGGCACATTTAATGATTAATTTGCAAAATTTGAAATTTTTCAAGGGACATAACCACCATACAATTTTCACCTTTGAACATTACAACTTCTTACTTGGCTTGAGATTACTGGTCAGTGGATTCCATATTTAGTTTCAAGACCAACTTAATTTCATTCATTAGAAGTCAAAAACCAAAATTTGCAAATATTCAATATAACTTCAGAAACACGGTGAACCCAAAATTGTTGTTTGCCTGACCTTACATACAAATAGACAAAAGAAGGGAAACGGGGAATGTGTCAAAGAGACAACAACCCAAAGGGGAGTAATAACAACTCAAAGCTACCATAAGATCTTCAATGAACGGTGAAAACCCCACACCCAATGGCAGGTCGGAGTCGGCCCCTGAATAAAGAGCAATCAAGTTCAAAGTCTGAAGACTGTATATGATTTTATTCAGATTGATTCGATTGATTGATGTTTTATGCCAACTTCAGCAATATTGTGACGAGAACTGTTAAATGTACTGAACAATTATTTTATTCAGAAGGAATTGGTTTGAAGACTGCATATAATTTTACAGTATTCAGAAGTCATTGGTCAAAAGTCAGAAACTTTTAAGGGGGAAACAGTAACTTTAAAAAATTCATCAACATTGTTGAACTACAGTAGAATTTCAATGGCTCTAATACCCATTGCCAAAAAAAAATCGAGCTAGAGGAGTGTTCAAGATATACAGATTAAGGTCCAATTCTGTTAAACTTGAACAAAGGGTTCAAGTAATTCATGGTGTTCAAGGGATTAAGGTCCAATTCTGTTAAACTTGAACAAAGGGTTCAAGTAATTCATGGTGTTCAAGCTATTGTAGTTCAAACTATCAAAGTTTAACTCAATAATAAATACAAAACAGTAGTTATATATATATATATATATATACATGTATATTTGGACATGCTGTCTTGTGCTTATGCACTAAAGGCCAGGGAAGATATCAATTATACAGCTGAACCTTCATAAAGGAATCGGAAATTCTCATTGTGAAAAAAAGGAAAGTGTATTATTTAGACTTATAACACTATATAACATGCATGAATAATAAAACATGCGAATAAATAAATTATACTGGAAAACAATAATGTGATTTTACAGTAGATTGATGTAACAATGTGATTGTAATTTATAGAAAAAATTCTGTGACCATAATTTTTATGTAGTGAATTACCTATTTTCCAGATTGTTAACTATAAGATTCAATATTAGAAAAAAAAATATACTGTCCAGATTAGAGCAATTATATTGCGGTGCTCCAAGGAGTCTTGAGCAGTACAGTGTGCTGCAAATTTTTTTTTGACCATTTAAAATAACAAATCACAAGTTGATAAATAATGAAAAAAGATTTAAAATTTCCTACTTTCAAACAAATTCTGACAATGACAAGAGTAAAAGTATATAATATACACAACAGACTGTTCAACAAAACAATAGGAATGAAATCCACATGCGCTTTCGTGCTATTCCCTAATGGACATCGAGCTATACCAGGCTTTCTGAGTCTGGACCGGCAAATAATTATCCGTGTCAGACCAGAGGACCGGCAAGAGATTTCATCTGTCCATTGGTTGTAGCCTCTGTTTATTTGCATGTCAATAGAAAATGTTTCAACCGGTCTTTAAAGTATAACATTCCTTGCTTTCTTTATTAAATTTTTGCTTTAGAATACAAGCTTTATCCAATTTTGACTACAAAATCGCAAATGGCCGACTTCCGATTTTGTACATCAGAACCGGAATGGAGAAAACACGATTTTTTTCTGGATTTTCGTTATAATGGTCCGGCAAGTTCACTTTCGGTCCGGTAATTTTTCTTGCTTGTCGGACCAAATGACCGGCAGAATTTTTCAACTTTCGGAAAGCCTGCTATACTACATGTATCAGGTTGTTTTGGGCAAACTGCATGTTAAACACATGTTAAAAAATTGTTCATTGTTCCACGATTTTCCCTTGAAGCAGTAGGACATAGAGCAAAATATGGTAGTGTAGACCTTATATGGGAAGAAACACTGGTCAAATGAATTTCATTTCAAAACATAACAAGATGACAAACAGAAACTTTAACTTCCATTGTACCAATTCTGTGTTTCTGTATTGCAGTGTTGGTGCTGCCTTGAAATTAGCAATATTTAAATATTCCATTTCAAAATATTTTTTTAGATTCCGGACTGCTGGTCTAAGAATGTGCTTTCATATGCTAAGGATACCAAGGCATGTCAAGTATCTGAACATGTATATACTGGTACTATCGATCATAGATGTAAAATTAAAATTTAAACTCTCTGTCTAGCAAGCAAATTTGTTGCCTATAATAAGCCTGTAATATGAATTAAAAAAATCAGCTACATCACACAAAGTAAACATGAACAATATTAACCCAGACACATGATATATGACAAGATATAGTATTGTTTACAAAGTCCTCAGATTAACATAAAAATGTACTTAAATATCAATTACAAAAATCTCAAGAACATGTATGATGTAAATCTCTCTCCTTTGTTTTTACAAGGTCTGCATATACATGTAGTTATAACACATGACTTCGTGTTATTATTACACCTCATGATAAAATCTTACTCAGTTTTCTTCAATAGATCAAGTGTCAAATACAGTAAATTAAAGAATTATAGGAGAAATTCAAAATGCCAAAGTGAAATGCAACTATGACATATCAAATTTTTTGGTTTTCAAAGTTGAAGAACATAATTTGGGGGTTAAGCAATTTTATATGCATATAGACATACCCGAAAAATAAAATCCCATGTGTTTGTTAATTTTTTTTTTTTAAAGTGTTACCTTTGGCTAAATAAAATTCAAATTCAAAAAACAAAAAAGTTGAGAAGTTTCAAAGATATGCATCATAATTTTCATACAGTTCAACCATCTGACTTGATTCATTGCAAATATGGACCAAGAATCAGCAAAATTTCAGTATCAATTTACTCATGGTCTCCTGATATTATTTACAATGTACATCATAAATTTTTACATACCTTCCAAACCTGATGCAGCCTTTTCTTCTGTGATCAGTAAAGTTCGGGCTTGTGATGCTAATGTGTGCAGTAAATGGCTGTCACACAACTGTAAAACAGCAAAGGCAAAGTTTGATTTGGTCCAATAATTTGTCTTCTCGAACCATTTCCAGTAACTAGTGATATTATTCTCTACTGTGCTTTCTTTCAAGGCACGGTCAGCACTCAATGTGGAGGAGTCTGTTGAAAGACTTGGACATGTACGACTGCGCGAGTATGTGTAATCTTTACATAGCATCGGATGTAATAAAGTTACCAGCTGATGTAGCAGATCAGTGCTATGAAATCTTCTTAAAAGTCCAAGCATTAGTCGTTTTTTGGAGTTGTCTCCCATTTTGGGAAACCATTCTCGGATATCTGTAAGTTTGTTGTTTAGGACGCAGGCCTCACATTCTCCACATGTTGTCGCTTTACTCCTGTTCACACAACGTAGCTGATGGGCCTGTCCCAAATTAAATTCAAACACTTCTACGTTAGTGCTAGCATGTTTCATGTCTTCGTTAACCATAACAACACCCTTGCTTATAGGATCTGTCATGGCAGAAACTCTACCGTTATATTGACAGACCTCCAACATGGCTTTATTGATTAATCATTGTTCTGAAAAACAAACAGTTAAATTAATGGCTATTCAAAAAAATATTTTTTCACATTATGGCTGAAAGAAAACCAATCAATTTCACATAAACAAATACCATTGTTATTAACCATCAATTTTGAATAAATTCAAGTGCTTCTATTGATATTTATTAAATAATTCAATTTTAGTAAATTAGCTGGTGAAAACAAAATATCAATTAAAAGACACTTTACTCTTGGTTTTAGAATATCTGATTTATCCGATGAATTACTTTTATTCTCCTTACCAGTAATACATTCTAAACATTTTCTAAAGGGATGGTCAAATTTTTTCCAAATATATCAAAAAGATAACTAAAAAAAATCTAAAATTTTCTTATAAATGTTGCTGAAAAATTATTACTGTGGAAATTTGATAATTTGATGAGTGTACATGTTGTATAAACTCATAAATTCTAAAGAAATTTTAAATGATGCTCTTACTTCCTTATAATTTTGATTTCTGAAAATTATTGGTGATTATATAGGAAGAACTATAAAAAGGTTGTATTGTAATAATACAGGGCAACAGCAATGTGATGGACTAGTAAAATCTTATAATGCCGTTAATTCTGCTATGTGTTTGATGTTTTTTTGTTTCATGTGTTGCCATATAAAAGAGTCATTATTTTTCATGTTTCCTGACAGATTCTTGCTCTTTAACTCAATGTAATGAACAATTACTATTTCATAGTACATTTGTTCACACAATAATGAAATTCAAGGTTGGATTTTGGTGACGGCTTAATTTATGGACAGAAAACTTGTTCTTCACAATTGCCTATAAACTGCAAAGAACCATGCACATTGAACATAACATAAATAAGTATTGATATTTGTATGAAAGAAATTTTAAAGAAAAGGTAACTACATTGAATGATTCATGTGAAGTACGTATAAAATAAATAACAGACATAAAGACGCATGAAAATTAAAAAAAGACAGCATTACATGTATGTTGCACTAGATAAACATTTACCAGCTAATAATGTGGCCTTCTGCAATGATTTTTCCATCATGACACTTATGGTCAACATCTTTACTGGTATTTAGAGGAGGTTGGTGTAATTTCACAGTGAGAAGTTTGACCAGAACCCAGTTCAGTTCAAATCAATGGTCTATACAAAACTGTCATTATTTCAAGTTGTAATAATAATAAACCGTAAATTTTGAAAATATTCTTAAATTCAGGTTTTAAAAGATAAGTAAATGTCAAATTTACTTGCTGTGAAACATTGCCAGTCTTGAGTAATAGCAAGACAAGTGATTGAAATGTCCCTATATCTTGTTGGGAAATTGACCAATTTCTAATATGTTTATGACCTTTCCCCCTGAGGTGGAAACAGTATATTGGATGCACTTGACTGCTTTTTTCTTTTGAACAGTGTCTTTAATGTAGTCATGTGTTGTTTTTTCTACTATACATGTAGTACATATGTACATGTATATTGGCCAATTGGAAATGTCAGGTCAAACTTAGCTTATACCCATACATTGGTCAAAATTCCCTCTTATGATGAATTAGTTATTTTTCTAATGAAAAACATCTGACTATTCAGAATATTCAGAAGTTAAAGAATAAAGCTAAAGAAACCAGAACGTACAATATACTTACACATTTACATGTAGTTCAAAAACAGAAATCTGAACATTACCTAAAAATTTCAATGTTGCTAATTTTTTGGTCAAACTTAGACCAGTGTATCCTACTTCAAGCTTTATCATAAATTGGATAACAATAATGATTCAATGTTTATGCATGGCAGAATAATAGCTTCTTACATGAGAGCAGATCAGAGATCTGGGTATCTTTCATGAATGTAAGATATTTCATTTATTCTCAAGTGGAGTGCAGTGAAACCAGAGAAAAAGACCAAGAATTTCTCACACGAGTGAAAGATATTCAGATCTTTGATTTTGTTCGAATGTAATTAGCTATTTCTTCCATAAAATATGACAAGAAACATCTGGAAACCTAAAGTGTTCAATTAATGTCATCGCCATCAGAGTATATTTTACATTGTACTTGTCACGGGTGTTTTATGCCGTTTAGTCATGGTTATGATTATTGTATCACAAAAATGAACACTCACTGTTGGTCATTTACCCATGATAGACGAGGTTGTGTGCATCAATTTTAAATGGTTCATCTCACACTGTAATCGATCATTTACAGAAGAATACACAATTCCAAAGTGCGCCATCAAAGGTTATAATTTAAGCTGAACACAACGCCTTTATTGTGAAATAGTTACTTTGTGCTTAATACAAAATAAATATGCACTGAAACAGTTGGCTGTTGAACATCAAACAAACTATTCATCCAAGTAATAATAAATATTGCTTTAAAAACAAAACTTAAATGTTTTCAAAGAATGAAATATTTTTTTGTTTGAATTAGGGATTTACAAATATTCATCTCTTAAAATTCTGTTGAAGGTGAGAAGTTGTGTTTACCCATACAATTATGTCTAACATCAAAGTAAACATGGTCAACAATTATCAACGTTCCACACCTTTAAACTTCCAAACTGTGAAAAATAAATCCGTGCACATGTGAAATCTCAAACACAGGTTCACTCATGTCATGAATGAAAATTTCTACAAAGTTTTACTAACATGCATTAAACTTGAATTGTTTATGTAGCTGAAGTAATGTAAAACAACATAGGACACCCAATGTGTTATAGATTACACGTTAACATGGTTTACTGTAGTGTGATAGCACCATATCCAGTTTATAATAGAGGTAAACGTCCCCAAGGAGACGTCCGCATGTTTATCTTTTGAGTAAAGCGATTCAGATTTATTTTCGTATCTAAATTTTTTTCCTCATTTCTAAATTCTTTATCTTTATTATTAAAAATACCACAATTGATACTTATATTATATAATTAATTGATTTTAATGAGTTTTCCTTGGAACTTGTAAATTGTGAGAAAATGTTTATAAGGGTAGATAACTGAGTTGGCGCCAAATTTTTTATGAATACCAGAAACCACTAAAGGGTACAACAAACCACAACGAACTTCAAATCCCATGACAAAAAGATAGTAATCATGCGGAAAATAGATAAGTAATGCTTAGATTAAACCAAAATTACAGAAAGAGATAAAAAAAAATAAGAGACTTAAGTGCACACAGGAAGTCAGTGACTGAATGGTCTTTGACCTGATAATTTCTGCATAACACTTTCTTTGGACCATATTGATGGTCACCCATGGTTAATTTCTTCAAATATTTATAGACCAGAAAAGCTATTTTTGGTATGAGATCTAAAATTCCAAGTTCAGAAACTCTTTCCACTAGTAACTGGCTAAAATTATATGAACCAGTTTTCTCCCCAATCATTACTTATGGTTCATAGATCTGGATATCTGATTTTAAGATTAAAATGGAAAATTTAGAAAACTTATCTTTTGAAAAATAACAAAATATGATAATGAAAAACATTCTTGGTGTTCATGGTAAGACTTCAAACTTAGCTATACATGCAGAGACCATGCAGAACTTGGATTGTATCCACGTGATTCCACTCTGTTTTAGAATATTTAAACTTTAATCTAGCTACATTTATTTTGTTAGATTAGAAAACTTGCAACATAATGGTAATATAACTTGCAACATAATGGTAATATGTATAGTATTTTACATTCAGCCTATGAGGAAGATAAGACAATGGAGAATTACATTTCCAATCATGGATAAAAATTGTATACCAATTGATATTAACCTATAATAACTTACAATCACTTGATATAACAACCCCAGAACTTATAAATAAAATACAGATGTTTTATTCTAATTAATACCCAGTTATCCCATATTATGGAAACTGAACCAGGAAAAGTCAGATTTATGGTGGATTTCCTGGCTCATTAACTTATTATATTCTTCAATGAACATACCATTATTCCTCATGTAACACCTATAACAACCCCTTCTAAACTCCTGTCTTTTCTTTGTCAATCAACCAATCAAGAGTTCTTTAGAATTTTATTGTATACCAATTTGTACTGCCTGAAGGGATTGACCATGATACTCCAGTAATGACAAATTGGTATACAATAGAATTCTATAGAACTTTGATTGGTTGATTGACAAATGAAAGGCAAGAGTTTTGAAGGAGTTGTTATAGGTGTTACTTGAGGAATATTGGTATGTTCATTGAAGAATTGCAAATATAATATGTTAATGAGCCAGGAAATCCGCCATATTAGTAAAATTTATACTGGATTTGAGTTACAAAAATAT
The DNA here is from genome assembly GCA_002080025.1 of Modiolus philippinarum. NCBI lineage: Eukaryota > Metazoa > Mollusca > Bivalvia > Mytilida > Modiolidae > Modiolus > Modiolus philippinarum. The sequence continues at coordinate 101,027 of MJUU01001595.1, forward strand.
CTTAAGTACTATTTAAATAGGAAATTGCATTTAATTTTACGAAACCGAGACTAAAAGTGCTCATTCTTTAGCTATTAGAACAGGAAGATATAGCGAATTCCTAATCCCAGCAGATCGAAGATTCTGCAAGTATTGTAAAAATATGGTTGAAAACAAAATACATTTTATTTGTAACTGTATCAAGGAGAAATATGCTAACCTTTTTGAAAATAGAAAATTATTACATGATGAAGAAGTCATTAAAATTATTATAAAACCACAAAACATACAAGAAACTTAAAACATTTGTACATTTTTAAAAGAAGTGTTTTCAAGTAGGGAAATAGAATCTAAAAACTTGTAATTAGAATCTTCCTCAGATACTAAATAATATATATTATACATATCAAACATATATTTCATAGTTATTACTCTGAATACTTTTCCTCTTTCTTTTTGTTATTGTATTCTTTTCTTTTTTTCACTTTGGATTTATACCACAAATGACATTATATCCAATCAAATTATTTGATTTGATTGATTTGTTATTTTAACAAGTTTTCAAGAACTTTCACTATTTATATATATTTTATAGACTTGGAAGATAATAAAACAACCATGAAACAGTTAAAATATGACTACATCATGTCACCACGAGATTGTTAAATATTCAAATTGAATGTAGAAATAACATTGTAATATACTGTGGAAGTACTTTTATTCATGGACATCAATTTTCGTGGTTTACATGAATATTACTATTTCGTTGGTTATTAAATTCATGGTTTCGAATTTTATTCATTAAAACTATATATAGGAGAAAATGCATTTCGTTGGGAACTTAATTTCGTGGTTTTAAGCAACCACGAAATCCATGAACAATAGTACTTTCACAGTAGTCCCTGTATCATGCTAGAATTACAACAAAATATGATCTATTTGAAAAATTTGAAAAGGCAATTTGTAAAATGTGTTATTTTAGCCTTGAAAATAGCAAGAATTATGTGAAATCTGTCAATATACTACATTGAAAGCACTAAGCACAGGGTATACCTGCCAAGTATCTCTATTTATGGGGACTAAAACCCCCCATGAGACCATCAAATAAGAAATTTTTAGAGAGCAACTATTTTTTCTTTGCGAAACAAAACATTAATTTGATTATTGCATGAGGATTGTAATGCAACAAAGATGCTGAAAAACAACAGGATAGTATATATTTCAAACCCACTTATAGGTTTGATAGTATGCATGGAGTCATCTTGCAGGTAAATGCCCATGAGCATTTTGAAATGTTTTCAATAATTCAGAAAATATAATGTCTGTTTGTTTTCTAGTACTTCTATAAATACCATCCCATGCCCCTCTGTGCTACACTTCAGACTCACAAAAGAGAAGAAACTAAAAGAAACAGTGAACTAAATGTAATTAAATCCAAGGAAAACTTAAAAATTTGAGGCATTTCGTCTGATTTTGGCTACTCACAGCTCAGATATTGGGCAAGCTTCATAAAATTGCAAAGATCCTGTTTCCAAACTGTCTAGCTGCAGGGCATGAATATAGCATGTATATATATTCTACAGTGTTTATACATTTTTTCAGTTATGCAAAGGAAAAGATCCCGTTTATTAAAAGTATGAAGATGTAGACAAACCCTGGACTACATGCTATAAAGTTGGTACAAAAGTATATTCCCGCTGCCAAATTTTGTGCAGTTTGCCTTGATATTTTTATAAAATGAGATTAGTTGCTACAACTGGCTTTATAATAAGAGCTGTCGTCCAATGGCAGCCAGATATACCCCCGCTCTTTGAACCCTGAATCAATATGGTAAGTGCAAATTTAGGCTGGTGTGGACACAATACAGGTTTGGATATAGTACAAGTGTGGATACAACATGTTTATGGTCACAATGATATAATTCTCAAGAAATAACTTTTCTGTCAAAATCAGACAAAAAATAAAATTCACCCTTTTTTGGCCTCTCTGACATTTTTTACAAAAATCATAAGCATTAAATTAATTTCACTTCAACACTTTGAAAACAACTTTTCAAGAGGATTACAAAGAAAAAAAATTTCTCTCTCACAACTTTATTTCATAATATCTACCAGGTACCCTTTGAATTATTTCTTTGAAAAATTGTCAAATCCAAAATATAATTGCAGAAGGAATCAATAAAAAGACAAAGTCAAATTATCTTCCCTTTTTGGTTGCAAACAATAATTACATTGCTTTCCTTCATGCACATTTCCATATAGTGTCCTTCTTTTGTCTTTTGTGCAAAGTCTCATAAAAATCCTTCAAGTGGTATGAGAGGAGTTGCGCTTACAGGGTAATCTGTGTAGATGGAATCAATGAAAAGTCAAGTCCAATTATCTCCCCTTCCTGGTTTCAGAAAATAATTATATTCCTTCATGCACATCTTCATATAGTGTCCTTCCTTTGTGTAAAGTTCCATCAAAATCCTCCCAATTGTTTGAGAGGAGTTGCGCTTACGGGGTAATTGGTGCAGACAGAATCAATGAAAAAGTCAAAGTCGAATTATCTCCCCTTCCTGGTTTCGGACAATAATTATATTCCTTCATACACATCTCCATATAGTGTCCTTCAATTGTGTAAAGTTTAATCAAAATCCTTCAAGTGGTTTAAGAGGAGTTGCACTTACAGGGCAATCTGTGCAGACGGAATCAATAAAAAGTAAAAGTCGAATTATCTCCCCTTCCTGGTTTCGGACAATAATTATATTCCTTCATGCACATCTCCATATAGTGCCCTTCCTTTATGTGAAGTTTCATTTAAATCCTTCCTGTGGTTTGAGAGGAGTTGCGCTTATAGGGCAATCAGTGAAGATGGAATCAATGAAAAGTCAGTCAAATTATCTCCCCTTCCTGATTTCAGAAAATAACAAGAGCTGTCACCGAATGGCAGCCAAAGATACCCCCACTCATTGAACCCTGAATCGATATGGTAAGTGCAAAATTAAGTTGGTGTGGACATAATACAGTTGCAGACACAGTACAAGTGTGGACACAATACAATTATTGATACAATGATATAATCTTCAAGAAAAAACTTTTCCCAAGGGTTCCAATGAAAACACTGTTTAAATCAGACAAAAATAAAATTCACCTTTTTCAGCCTATTTGACATTTTACACATCTACATATAGTGTTCTTCCTTTGTCTAAAGTTTCATCAAAATCCTTCAAGTGGATTAAGAGGAGTTGTGCGTAAGAGGTAACCCATACACAGGGATTCAATGAAAACTCCAAGTTGAATTATCTCCCCTTCCTGGTTTCTGACAATAATTATATTCCTTCATGCACATCTCCTAATAGTGTCCTTCCTTTGTGTGTAGTTTCATCAAAATCCTTAAAGTGGTTTAAGAGGATTTGCACTTACGAGGTAACACATAAATGGGGAATCAACAAAAAGTCAAAGTGGGATTACCTCCCCTTCCTGGTTTCGGACAAAAATTATATTCCTTCATGCACATCTCCTAATAGTGTCCTTCCTTTGTGTAAAGTTTCATCAAAATCCTTCTAGTGGTTTAAGATAAGTTGTGCTTACAAGGTAACCCTTAAATAGGGAATCAATGAAAAGTCAAAGTCGGATTATCTCCCCTTCCTGGTTTCGGACAATAATTATATTCCTTCATGCACATCTCCACATAGTGTCCTTCCTTTGTGTAAAGTCACATCAAAATCCTTCAAGTGGTTTAAGAGGAGTTGCACTTACGAGAAGTGTGGACAGACAGACGGACAGATGGACAGACAGACAGGGTGATTCCTATATACCCCCAAAACTTTGTTTGCGGAGGTATAATTATATTCCTTCATGAACATCCCCATATAGTGTCCTTCCTTTGTGAGAAATTTTATTAAAATGCTTCCAGTGGTTTGAGAGGAGTTGCATTTACAGGGCAATCGGTGAAGATAGAATCAATGAAAAGTCAAAGTCAAATTATCTCCCCTTCCTGATTTCAGAAAATAATTATATTCCTTCATGCACATCTCTATATTGTGTCCTTCCTTTTGTAAAGTTTCATCAAAATCCTTCAAGTGATTTAAAGGAGTGCGCTTACAAGAAGTGTGGACAGCAGGACAGATGGACGGATGGACAGACAGACAGACAGACAGGGTGATTCCTATATACCCCCTAAACTTCGTTTGCGGGGGGTATAAACACATTGCCTTAGGAGAAATTAAAGCAAAATAATTTAAGGAGGCATGCTGTATATAGCTTCTTCAGACATGACAGTTACATGGGATTTATAACTTTGAAAGTAGATAATGGAGACCTTCTGGTTTTTTTTTTTATTATTTCAAAATCCATGAAAGTGGCACCTCTCAGAACAACTTTCATACCAAGTTTGAAGACAATCTAATTTTAATCACAATCATTGGTGTGAAACTTCTGGTGGAAAGATAACAATGCAATAAAATATTGGTTTTTAACATCAGTTTTATTTGACAAATATTGTCTGTTTAAGATAACATCAAATAATCACAGATAAAACAGAAATATTACAAAATAAATAGTACATGTATTCACTATATACATAATAATTGATTTATATTATGTTTGGCTAGCCATTTACAACTGCTATTTGGTGTGGTCAAAAAGGGAACATTATGTCTTGGCAAAATTCTGCTACTTTGATGATAGAGCTTAGAAAAATTATTTTGATAATTGAAAATTGCTAAAAGGTAAAAATTAGTCTAAAACTCCTTTGCAGTTTTTTGTGTAAGAAACTACTAGAATACTCAACCTTATGCACTCAATTAGGATTTTTATATCAAATATGATTGTTTGCATTTACATTTATTGCTTGTATATTGAGCGTGAAAAAGCAAATTCCATAAAAATGCAATAAATGAAGACCATTACTTTTTGTATATTACATGCAGTTTTGTCATTAAAATTTTACTTTTGTGAAAAAATGCAAAAAAATGCATCGGTTGAAAAACAAAATTTCTCCGTTTGTTTAATGTGCAACTACATTTATTCTTTCAAGACAATATCTCAATTCATAAGATGATTTGGCGTGATGACTAGTTACAATGAAAAATACAACAGCATGACAGAGTGAACATGTAACAATCTACATATTTATTGCAAAGATATTTTAACTACCCCTAATATGACAGACATTACATTATAACTACTAGTGCAGTCTTCAAAGGCATAATCAAAAGGAACATATAACAACAAGAGAAACACTCTATATATATCATCTTAAACAACAACAAAACATCAACAGAAAATGATTCAACGTTATTTCTAGATGGTCATGAAAGGAAACTGATATTTTGACTTCACTCAGTCTCTTCACTCTAGCTTGTAATGTAGAACTAATGCCATTAAACTTTTACTTTAAAAATATACACTGAATCTGTATTTTGAAATGCATGCATACTGAAAAATTAAACTGTTGACAGATTAGGTAGTGCCCAGCCCATGCATCAAGGAATCAGAACAATGATCTACAGCAGCAGCCAATTTAAGTCTTAAAATGTCTGTACCAACTGCTTAAAAACTTGATGTAATTGTTCATGCATGAATGAGGGATCAGAGTCATCATCCAGAATACACTTTTTCAGAAGCAATTTCATGTCAAATATCAAGTGGCCCAGGCTGTACTTACGCTTGAGAAAAACTTCACCTATCAATTCATGCATTACTGAGGGATTAGGGTCCATCATCTGGACATCAATTAGAATATATTCATACCAATAAAGATACAACTATATGTTAAATATCCAGTGGGTAGAACTGCTGGTACAGGCTGTAATAACTTCTTGTGAAAAACTTCTGACTGTACATGCAAGACTAAGTGGTCAGGGCCACTTGGCAACTTCCAGTAAGTACCCCTCAAGACTCAACTGCACATCCACTAATTAAGTGGCTAACACTGCTGGTACAGGCTGTATTAACTGCTTGTGAAAAACTTAACATGATCACTCATATATGATATAGAATTTTGGTCATAAACTAAGTACAGTTTCGAATTGTACCCGTACTACTGCAATTGAAAATTTATAAATTCTCAATAGCTTCCCATTGCTGAATCCCGCAAATTGACCAAATCAAAAGGAACTGGTAAACCTTAGTAAGGACACAAGAAGATCTCAAAAATAGTAAGCCTTATGCCAAAATAAGTCTGGACAAGAAGCATTCTAAATCATATCAAAGCACACAAATATCTTTACATGTTTTATTGCCATACACGACATAAAATACCCCAGTATTGTTAGGTGATTGACCAAAATTTTTCCTTTGTTAAAAGATGAATCGAAGCAATACCTATTGTATAAGTCTGAATCTGACTTGTGTCACTGTTTTCAATTACCTTGATTAAATTACCTGAGGAAAAAATCTCCTTCCTTGGTCCACAATTTAAATTCTTTTGACATTATATAAATGATACTTAAAGTCACTTAATAATGAAATAATAAAACACAGTAGATTGACCATTAGGGAAATAGTTCCCTTTTTTCCTGAAATCAATATATTATGAATTTTTATTATATTTATTCCCTCTTTTTCAGCTTATTGTTTTTTGTTTCACTCATAATTGCATTTAATGAACCTGTCATCCTCTGGTTTTTCATAATCTCAGAAATACTGACTTAACTGGTGTGAAATGTTCACAGTTGGTTCTTTAGAGCAGACAAATCGAAAAATTTAGAAAGCTTGCAGGGCATTCGGTCAGACAAAAAAGCAAAAGCTGCCAGATCGAGAATAAATTCACAGGGCCTACTGTTTCAGCACATGTCAATTTTTTACCTGACATTCCGTCCTGTTAGCTGAAAATTCTGCCACAACCGACTAACATTTTTCCTGATTTGTCCTTCAGTCAGGCAGAATTGGATATGTCTGTTATAGAATTTGCATCATATTATTGAACATGTCTTCTAACCACTACTCCATCTTTATAGTGTTTGTTTGGTTTGAACTAGAACTGTCTTACAAGAGACTATACATGTAAATCTCCCCATGCTGGAGCAAGTTTGAATTCTCTTATTAGTTTTTAATTGTAAAAATGCTGTAAATTTTGCAGAAAATTACAATAAATGACCCCAAAATCAAAAACAAAAACAAACTTATGAAGGGGGCTGGATCCGGGTTGTTAATCCAGAATGCTTTTTATGTGATATCTAATGTTGTATATTTGAAATAATTTAATTTCATGTAGCCTCAAAATCGAGAAAATACAATGTATGAAGTAAATCCCAATTGAGAGCTGTATATGACCTTGAACCCTCGTCTTTGGGGGTACTTGAGCAGTGGCAATAGTTGAATAGTTCCAAGTTATTTTGAACACATATCTGCACCTCCTCATTTTGAGAGTTAAGTCAATTTAATATCATTTGGGTTTTGGAAAAAATTTTCACCTTAGGGATTGTACAAAAGCACTTTAAATATTATTATTTCAAAGTATTTTATGTACATGTATATCAAAGAAAAGATCCATTATTTTTTCAGGTAAACTATTCTCTTCAAATAAATGCAGAAAAAAATCTCTCCAAAATGTTCATAAATAAAAGAACAAGGTACATAGCATTATACAATTTCAGGGAAAAAAGGGAACTTTCCCTAATAGTCAATCTATTTCATTATTAAGTCATTATTGAGAAATCATTTAGAATTAAATTCTGGACCAAGGAAGGTAATTTAATCAAGGTGATTGAAAACAGTGACACAAGTCAGATTCACACTTATACAATAGGTATTGTTTGAATGTAATGCTTCAGTTCATTTTTCATCAAAGGAAAAATTTTGGTCAATCACCTAACAATACTGGGGTATTTTATGTTGTGTATGGCAATAACAAGAATCGACAAATAAAGACAGACCTGAAAAACACTTTCACATACACATCATCATTTCAAAACTTCAGACTAAATACCTCACTTGGATGCAAGCCCAGAATCTGTGATGAAAATTCAGTTTATTGTTGGAATACAGAAAGCAGTAGCATATTATTCCAAAAGCTCATAACATGGCCAAACTCAATTTTTCCATGCTACATGCCAAAAGAAAGAAATTTTTTTTTAGGAAAAACATTTACATGTATACAGGCAGATGTACTGAAGAAGTGAAACTATAGGGCACCTGCATCCTTGATTCAGGGCTTGATTCCTTGAACAAAAACTGCTATATGAATGAGGGTAATACTTCTAAATGCCAGTTTGAATTATTTGCAATTCAAAAATATCACATTACATATTACATTTATAAACAAGAATGACACACTAAACTCAAATTACACATTATAATGTGAAATTTGTGCAAAAAAAATGTTTTGCAACTTGGCACACAGTTATATATCCAATTCACACAGTCTGATATAAATATACATGTATATATGAGATACAGTAAATATGAAAAAAATATTGAGGTGTTTTGTTTATTATACAAGAAATGCCATAAAATGCAACAACCAAATGTACCTTTATGACCATAATGGGACCCTATTCAGAATGTCATTTTTCTACAAAGTGAACCCTCTGTTACAAAACAATGGCAGTAGAATACAGTAAGAACCAAGACAATGTTTACAGAAATGGCAAAATAAGTGTCTATTTTGTCTGGTTAGGATATTTGTCAGAATAAAAAATTAGAAACAGTATTTCAGGGACAGCTTGTTAATCTTTAAGGGGGTGGTTGATTTTGACATCCTATAATCAGCATCTCCCTTTACAGTTTCAAATTTGCTGGGTATTCATTAGCTGCGGAACCGTTGCTCTTATGGTCCTTGTGCTAATTTTCTGATAGTTGCAGACCATAGAGCTACGGATTTTCCCCTATATAAAATTGCGATTTTGCGACACGAATTTTGTCGCAGATTTCTGGGAGTTTTTTGACAGGCTGACGCCAAGTACGCTTACCAAAGTTTGTTCATTTCGTTTCCTCAAACATTTTTCTAATACTTACAACATATTATTATGCAAGGTGAGTCATAATTATCTATTTATAAAGGAAATTGTCCGAATATAAATGTAATCCCGCCTACTTCTGTGGCCATTTTGAATATCGCAGTCACGTGACATTTTGTAAGGCGGCAATAAATGCCAAGTCATGTCCGGAACGGATGTCTCAAAATTCTACAGGAATATTTCTTAAATGCAAATGAATTAATTATTTGCATTCAAAAAGCTTTGCAATAGTGAGAAAAGTTTATATTCAATCCAGAGATTGACAAAATATTTACTTCGGGATATCCATTCCGGCTACGATTTGCATTTAGTCCCGCCTCCCGACAAGCCTCGTTCCCAATGAGATTGATGTCAGCAAGATGGCCGAAGGCAGTATGACCCCCCAACGATGACGTTTGTTATGATAATGAGCAGGAAATTAATATTTATTGGTAAATAAATATGGAAGGTTGCGGATAAACATTTAAAGAAACNAAATATGATCTAGGACATATAATCACTAACAATCCTACAAAATTTGAACAAAATCCAATACACGGTTTCCGAGGAGTTGCGTCCACAAGATCTCCAGTTGTATAGTATTGCTAAAAATGGTCAAAGTCCCATAACTCCTATAAAAATTGACGAATCAAAATGGCGATGCGATATGATCTAGTACATATAGTGACTAATAATCCTACAAAATTTGAACAATTTCCAATACACGGTTTCCGCGGTGCGGCGGGGACAATAAAAGGACCTATAGAGCTACGGTTCCGCAGCTAGGTATTCATAGGACAAAGTTCAATTGTGTGCTAATATTCTAGGAATTTAATAAATTAAAAAAATTACATTTGTTGTTGAATAAGAAAAATAAGATCGCACAACAGATTTGAAATACATGTAACAGTAAAATAAAATCAAATTAAACTGTTTCTACCTCTTATAAAATCATTATGAATACTCTAGCCATTAAAACATCATACAAATAACTAAAGTTTAATTGTTAATGGATGGCGCAGCCATTGAGATATCATTTAAACCTCAGATATTTCAACATTTTATGTAGACTTGAGACATTCATAAGTCGCATTAAAACAATTCAATCTTAACAACATTAACAATAAATTTCAACAACATGTTACACATTTCTTCATCAAAAAAGACATCTAGTTTTTTTCCATAATTTATACAGAATTTACATATATACAGTATCACTAATATTGGACAGCGATTTCATCACAGTTAATTGTTCTCCATTGTGACATATATTTAATATCAAGTTTGGTTATGGTATAGTGCAGCTACACTTTTTATCTTCTTACACAGTTTTTACATGGTACACAAGTTTTGGAGACGTGTGTGTGATAATATCACAGGTTTTCTGCAGTTTTTCCAGGATACACAAGTTTTGTACTATTATTATAGTTTTGAACAATTTCACAGTTTTTATAGGGTACACAAGTTTTCGAGATGTGTGTGAAATTTTAACAGATTTTCTATGCAGTTTTTCTGGGAAACACAACTTTTTCAGACATGTTGGAATATGGTGGAGCTTCACAGTATTTACGGGATACACAAAGTTTAGAGACATATTATTTGGTACAGCTACACAGTTTTTACAGGGTACACAAGTTTTTAGACATGTTACAGCATGGTGTAGCTACACAGTTTTTACAAGATACACAAGTTTTAAAGATGTGTTACAGTATGGTGCAGGTACAAAGTTTTTACAGGATACACAAATTTTGCAGATGTATTATTCGGTACAGCTACACAGTTTTTACGGGATACACAAGTTCTGGAGACATACAGCTACACAGTTTTTACAGGGTAAACAAGTTTTGGAGATGTGTGTGATAATATCACGGGTTTTCTGTCACTATCTGTGTCAGCTGGTCGTTCATCCCCTGCAAAAAAAAAATAATAAAAATAAAAATAAATAAAGGGCTACGCCTAGTGCAGCATGATACGACCGCAGCATGTCGACCAAAGAAATTTAAACAAGTGTAATTTAAAAGTGAAAGTGGACACAGTTAAAAGTTTGACACAGTAACTTGATGGACACAATAAGGAGCTGGACTCAAACTAGGGAACATTAAAATTAGCTCTTTCGATCCCTAAAAGCATGGAAATTGTAAGAGTTACGCTAAATCTGTTGACATACTTCTGACAGCTTACATCAAGATGAATTAAAAGAAAAAATGTCTTAGAAATCTGAATAAAAATAACAATTTTAGATATTTTCAAAAATTGCAATTTCAGCCCCTTTGACCCCTATTAGTTCAGAAATGGTAAGATACCCCAAATCTGTTAGTATACTACAGAAAGCTGACAACAAGAAAAATCTAAACAAAAAAAAAATCTCATCGAAATCCCATGCAAAATAAAAAAAAATCTAGATTATCTGCATATTTGCAGTTTGGACCCCGTTTGGCCCCTTATTTCTCCAAAAGGAAACAAGTTATCAAAAATCTAATAGACAAGAGCTTATTAATTTTTCATAAGGAATAAAAAAAAAACTAGAGAATGTATCTATAAGACACGGATGCCCCGCTGACAAATTTTTCATAATAGATAGCCCAAGTCAATCAGGCATAAAAATTAGTTCCCGGTCACGGAATCATGAGGAATTACCTTTACAGATGATTGTTCAATAAACTTTTGTTGAATAATGGAAAGTAAAAAAAATACCATACTTAAGGCTTTTAAACATTAAATATTGGTCAAGTTATGAAATTATCCATGAATTATGTAGTATTCACAAATTAAACATCTAGCTGTTTTAAATGGGCCTAATGCAAAAATTTAACAAAGTCATTCAAGCAGAAAATAAACCAAAAGTCACTAAAGCAAAAAAAGAAGGTCAAATTGGCCTTGATTTGGATAGTACTCATAAAGTTGATTTATTTTGATGCAACGACATTGGGATAGCATGTTAAGCCCATGAGAAACGGACTTAAATGCAAAATTTAACAAAATTCACTCAAGCATAAAATATAGGTCAAAGCAACCTAGTTATCAATGATTTGGGTAGTACTCATCAAGGCAATAAATTTGATGAAACATCATATTGTTATAACGCGTAGTTGTTGAGAAATGGACTTTAGCGCAAAATTTAACCAAAGTCACTCAAGCGTAAAAAATATGTCAAAGCCACCTAACTGTCAATGTTATGGGTAGTACTCATCAAGGCAATTAATTTGATGAAACATCTTATTGTTAAAATGCGTAGTTGTTGAGAAATGGACTTTAACGAAAAATTTAACCAAAGTCACTCAAGCATAAAATATAGGTCAAAGCCACCCAACTGTCAATGTTTTTGGTAGTACTCATCAAGGCAATTAATTTGATGAAACATCATATTGTTATAATGCGTAGTTGTTGAGAAATGGACTTAAAACGCAAAATTCAACCAAAGTCATTCAAGCGTAAAATATAGGTCAAAGCCACCTAACTGTCAATGTTTTGGGTAGTACTCATCAAGGAAATTAATTTGATGAAACATCATATTGTTATAATGCGTAGTTGTTCAGAAATGGACTTAAACGCAAAATTAAACGTCACTCAAGCGTAAAATGAAGGTTATGGATCCATAATTGTTGGTGAATCTGTTAGTACTAATCAAGGTGCATGTACTGATGTAATATTATCAAAATACCACAAGAGGTTGCCAATATATGGACCTAAATGTAAAACTTAACATCGGGACGTACGGACAAGGGTAAATCTATATGCCCCTTCCACTTCGTGGCGGGGCATAAATATAATTTTGAGAATCACCCCTTTGGGGCCCATTTATCTCATGAATGGTACATGCGACATGAAATCCATTGGCATACTACTGATCTACTGATTGGAAATTTCCTCAGTAATCCAATGAAAGAAACCCAATCAAAATCTGATTAATAATAAAAATTCTACGGTCAAATATGTGAAAACGCCCAATTTTGCCCTTTTTGCCCCCCCCCCCCCACCTTTTAAATGGGAGGGGCCACAATGTTCAAAAATCGCCTACACCTTCCTTTTGTGCAAAGGAACATTGTATTAAAATTTCATAAGGATTGTTCACTTTGGACTTAAGTTATTGACCAAAAACAAAAGTGTCTACATTCAACAACGCCAACGACGACGCCGGACGACGACGACGACAGCGCCATACCATAATACGACCACAAATTTTCTGCGGTCGTATAAAAATAAAATAATGGAATAATATAATGAAAAATACAATATTTTGTTATTAAACTTGTATAAGGGATGTTCTGTATAAATGATTTGGTCATTGCAACAAGGTTTTAGAACAAATTTGGTTTTGACATTTCTACTATACAGTGTTTTTCAACAGTCCTCTGGTTTTATCCATTTTGAAGCATAACAATATTTTATCACGCGATCCCTTTTTTCTTTTCAAAATTTTCATAATACACATCTTAATGTGCTTTCCTTGGTATGTTTTGACTGTGTCTGAATTTGGAATTTCTCTGGCTTTACATATAATAATTCATGCAAAGTAACCGACACTTTTCTTTATTCATTATTTGGTAACATACAACCAAAAAGATATCTGACAAAGCTTATTGACATTTAATAATAACAGTACATTATATGAAAATCCAAGGGCATTAATCATAGATTTGATGGTAAAAACTGCAATTTATTAACATGTAGTGCAGCCTGAAAACTGATATTTCTAACTGTCAAATCAAGATTGATACCCTTGAATATTCAAATTGTGATGCAATCGAACAATTTCATTTTGTAGTTAAGTCTGATATATTTGTTATCAAATAGGAACAAGATAAGACAGGGAATATATTTTGTCCAATGCATGTAGCAGTATATAGAAGACTAGACAGTCAGTTTTGTCCAATCAAACCATTTATTCCATAAATGTTGCATTGAAATTCTGAATATTTTTTTTTATGAAATGTTAAACTAAATCTCAACTAGAGGCTCACATGAGCCTGTATCGCTCACCTGGTGACTGGTTTTATTCATTTTCACCAATAGACCACCCATTCATACTATAAATCAGTTCAGCAGATGTTAATTTTCATTCTTGGATGACGTACAAACTAAAAATCACAAACTTTGGAAGATATCACCCAAAGACAATTGTAACCAAGTTTGGTTCCAATTGGCTCAGTGGGTTCAGAGGAGGAGACATTTGAATGCATTTCCAATAGGGTCCCTATCTCAAACAGTTTTTGAAATAAAAGTAAAAACTTTAAAAAATTGTGAAAATTCAAAGAACAAGAGAATCTGTGTCAATGGACACTATGCCCCGCTACTGATCATATATAATTAATGACCATTAGTGACATTTATTTCATCATCTATACATCTAGAGGCTACCATGAAATTTTACCTAGCAATCATCAAATATGTATGGTTTCTAGGTAAAATTTCCAAAACTAAATGGTCTTAGAGAGTTTCATGAAATTTTCCAAAGTTGGAATCAAGAATACTCGCAATCCATATTTGGAAAATGACTACTTTAAATGAAGAATTACTGCTGGGTAGAATTTCAAAAATGAAGTGTTCTTTGACGATTTCAGAAAATTTACCAAAATTTGAATAAAAGATTTTTGCAATTCAGTTATTGAAAATTGGTGTTTTGACAAAAAGAAATTAAACAATGTATGGTTGCTATGTAAAATTTCCAAAATAAAAGGTCTTAAGAGAGTTTCAGGAAATTTACCAAAATTAGAATAAAAAATTTTTGCAATTCAGTTATTGAAAATTGGTGTTTCGACTAAAAGAATTCAAAAATTTATGGTTGCTAGGTAAAATTCCCAAAATTAAATGGTCTTGGAGAGTTTCAGGAAATTTACCAAAATTGGAATCAAAGATTTTTGCAATTCAGTTATTGATAATTGGTATTTTGACAAAAAGAAATTAAACTAGAAGTGTGTTTTTGATACAAAAACAAATGTCTCCCCCCCCTGTTTGTAATGTTTTTTGAGTGATAAAACACAAGTAAGTTTAATGTTTCCACTGGGTGGCAGATCATTCCAGATAGACAATATGCACAACTAAACTTTATGGTCAACAATCCTGTGGAGTATAGATGAAATCCTTTGAAAGATGTAGGAGAATTAGCGTCCACAAACTCAATTTTGCAAAATTCTAAGTCAAAAAGGGGCATAACTCCCACAAAAATTAGCTGATAAATCCGGTGAGACGGTATGCACAACTACGCATGATGGTCAACAATCCTGTGAAGTTTGGTTGAAATCAGATCAAAGATGTAGGAGAATTGGAGTCCACAAACTAAATATTGCAAAATTCTAAGTCAAATAGGGGCATAACTCCAAAAAAATTAGCCGATCAATCCGGCGAGACGATATGCACAACTACGCATATTGGTCAACAATCCTGTGAAGTTTGGTTGAAATCGGATCNACTATGTCGCAATGTTTATGTGCTTATTGAACCATGAAAACAAGGTCAAGGTCATCTAAAATATATGCTGCTGGAAAGGTCATCACTTGGTGGTGCTGTGGACCAAAGATGATGTTTGTATGTATTACCCTTGAAAAGTTATGAAGGTTTTAGAAAAAAGTTTACGCCGCCGCCGCCGTCGACGTCGCCGTCGCCGGATTGCTATACCTATGTCTCGCCTTCAGCGACTTTCGTCGCAGGCGAGACAAAAAGGGGCATAACTCCAGAAAAAATTAGCCGATCAATCCGGCGAGGAGATATGCACAACTAGGCATGATTGTCAACAATCCTGTGAAGTTTGGTTGAAATCGGATCAAAGATGTAGGAGAATTGGTGTCAACAAACTAAATTTCGCAAAATTCTAAGTCAAAAAGGGGCATAACTCCAGCAAAAATTAGCCAATCAATTTGGCAAGACGATATGCACAACTAGGCATGATGGTCAACAATCCTGTGAAGTTTGGTAATAATCCGATGAAAGATGTAGGAGAATTGGCATCCACAAACTTTGTGACGGACGGACGGACTGACGACAGACGGAAAAGACAAAAACAATATGTCTCCCCCTTAAGAGGGGAGACATAAAAATATATGGTTGCTAGGTAAAATGTCCAAAATCAAAGGTCTTAGAGAGTTTCAGGAAATTTACCAAAATTGGAATCAAAGATTCCATTTACAAAAATGGCTGTTTAAACATAAAGGGCAAAAAAGATGCTAAGGAGAATTTCAAAAATTAAATCGATGAGCGGTATCAAAAATTCAATCATAAACTTCAAAGCCAATGAACCATGACCTTGAAGCCACAGCATCTGTTTGGCACTTTAACAATGCTGTTCATGTTATGATGTATAATTATACAAAGTTTCGTCCAGATATCACACCTCCTTCAAGGAAAACTACCTTCAACCTAAACCTTAACCTGTAGTATATCAATATATTCACTCCTGATATTCAAAGTCAATGACCCATGACCCTGAAGTCACAGCATCCGTTTCATTCCAAAATGTTGCAGTTGATGTCATGGTCTATCTGTATACATAGTTTCATCAAGATATCATACCTTCTTCAAGGTAAACTACCTGCAACCTATACCTTAACCTGTAGTATATCAAATATTCACTCCTGATATTCAAAGTCAATGACCCATGACCCTGAGGTCACAGCATCCGTTTCATTCCAAAATGTTGCAGTTCATGTCATGGTCTATCTGCATACAAAGTTTCATCAAGATATTATACCTCCTTCAAGGTAAACTACCTTCAACCTAAACCTAAACCTGAGCATTATCGACGGACAGATGGACGGACGTATTGACGGACGACGTACCCGAAAACTATATACCCCTCCTACTTCGTAGGCAGGGCATAAAAAGCGGCAATAACTCCTATGTGGGTTGTCAGATTTTCTTCAAAATTGCAGGACATGTAGATCTTACTATGCTGACCATATTTCTTACACAAACATCACTTCTATCTTCTACAATTTTAAATATTCAAGACTAAAAGTAACAAAAAACTGAAAATTTTACGGAAAAGGGGCAATAACTCCAAGATGGGTAAAAGGATATTCTCCAAAATTGCAGCGCAGGTAGATCTCATCATGCTGATCATTTTACTCGTGTCAGAATTTTGATATCTGTAATGGTTTTCGAGTAATTTGCAAAAAACGGCAATTTACTCCTATGTTCTAATTTTAGTAATAGCGGCCATGTTGTTTGGTCTACGGACATAAAAATCGCAAACTTGAAAGAGCATACCATGGTGATGATTCAGGCCAAATTTGGTTAGTATTGGCCCCGTAATTTCAGAGGAGAAGAACTTTGAATAAAAGTTAACGGATGGACGACGACGGACGGACAGACGACAGACGCCGAGTGATGGCAAAAGCTCACATGGCCTTTGGCCAGGTGAGCTAATAAAATGAATGAAAAATCTAGAAAGATTTGGTTTCTCTATGAAAACAGAATTAAAACACATTAAGTTATAGTTTGAAGTACAACAGTAGCACCTGGGTATATAAAAGTAAAGATTGTACGAGCTCAAGTATGTTCAAAACAAATGCAATTTGCTAACTGATATATTTTCAGGTAGGCAGTAATTGAATTTCTTTGATTTGAGGCAACAAAACACCAAATTTGTATAATTTTGACAAAGTGGCTGTTTTCTTTCCAAAATTATGACAATAAAAATTTGTCATGGTGTGCCTCTAACACTGTTTTTATTCATTTTTTTAGAACTTAGTTGTTCATTATAAACGAAAAGACAGAATATTTAAACAACAGTAAAATGAAACTGCAAATGGAACAATGTCATCATTCACTTAAGCATAGAAAACAAAGCATGATTTAGTTTGGTATACAAATTCTCCCTGCCCTGTTATTATGGATAATATCAGCAATTTAGCTCCTTATAAAGTCTGCTGCCAAGCAGATTAACATGATTATACATCAAGGAGGAGTCCGACACTGAAGGCAATATGGTAAAGGATATACAGAAACACCATTCTCAAAGAGGATCTAAAACCAACCCAGGGGATAAAAACTACTTCTCTACTTTTTGAAATAATGCCTTGAGGGAAATACCCAAGTGTCCAAAAGGGGATACCAACCTGAAAAGCAGTTAACAATAATAACTGAATATTTCATATAACACGAAATTAAAAGCCTTTATAATAACCAAAAATTGTTCATATCTGAACCAAGTACACATGTATAATTCTAATTTTGTTAAAAACACCTGTATAAATTGCCACAGTTACTATTTGTTCATAAGATTTTTTGTTAAATCAACCAACATGGCAAGCATGCATTATAAAATTATCTACCAAAAAACCTTCACCTTTGACCTAAATAAATGAGGTTCATGTAAAATGAAAGTAAAATATCGTGCAACCATGAACAAAAAAGTATATCATTGCAGCCTGGAAGTGTTTGCATATATGTTAATTTAATATTTTAATTTTGTTGAACGAAGTATTTACATTATGTTTCAAAGACACAGCTGTCTTCACAAGATGCAAAACATATGTCACTTTAAACAGAATGAACAATGTTACGTCACAGTTAATGGTAATCTTTATCTTAATACTTAACTTTACACAAATTGTGTACAAAATAAATGCTGATGAATAGAAAATCCTATTAACAGGAGGGTCTAAATATAAAACAGTAATTGCATATTGATTTTTCTACCATTTTCTATTTGTTGAATATGTAACATGTGAGAACCCTAATAGATGTCTCGCCCGTCCCTACATGGCCTCTAAATTGACATACATGTGATCTCCTGACGGGAGCATGGAAATCTCCTGGATTTTCAAGGGCTTCTTTAACCTCCCGGAATTACAGAAATATCTCCCGGAAAATCGGCTTCCAGCCAAAATAAAAAAAAATGTGTACAAAATCGCACTTTAAGAAAATTCCCAAGTGATATAATTAGCCTTTAGTTACATGACGCTCGTAATCTTTATCACTTTAATCTAATTGTCCAAACTGACACTTTAATTACACCTGTAATGTTAATTAAAGGATTGGGTCAGTTGTAAACAAACACCGTCGGTGATTTGTTTACCTGTGTTCCCAGGCATGGTATCACTAATTACCGGTCAATCAGAAAAACCTGCTTACCTGTATAGCAATTAACTATCATTTGTTAAAAATTGTTAATTCTTTGAACATGAAAATCTTTCATTCAGCAAATTTTTCATAATTAACAGGTCAAACTTTCCCTCTGAATACATTGATTTTTATCTAAAGATCATGTTTTTTTTTTAGAGTTGGGTTATTGCCCTTTAAAAATTGTCTTTTCATTTCCATCAATTTATATTTTAGAATTGAACTTTTGCTGAAATTTGCTTAATAATATATCAGAAATTTTTATTTTACCACTATTTTAGCTGAAAAAGTGTTTGTTAACAACATTAAGTGTTTGATATTTTGCAAAATGTTTTTTTTTTTTAAATAACTTATTTATAGAAAGTAAAACTAAGATATAGAAATATAAAATGCTAACTGCTAACTAAATTATCTCATTTGCAGGTAAAAAAATATGTACTGAAGTGAGACAATATCTTTCTATCAGATTTGCCATTAACTTAACATTTGTTAAGTTAATGTCATTAGTTAAGTTAATGTTTTGTTTTTTGTCGTTTAAAACCTGGATATGGGATGTTGTCTCCTTGACATTTACCGTACCCCATTTCCTTTCTTTTTCATATTACATTGAATCCATTAATAGCAATTTTAATTTTAATCTGGAAAAACCAAATACATTTATAAAAATAAAATCTTCATAGTATACAGTGCCCTGTGAAATTGATACGCAAAGTCACTAATGGTCTCAAAATCCTTGCTTAATCCCTGGCAGTATATGTATTATATGTTTGAAATATGGTGATAAAAAATCTCCCTGATTTTACCTGAAAAAATGGCTAATCTCCCTGAAAATCAAGGCCATCTCCTGCATTGGCCCCAGAGGCCTATCACCTGTATGAATTGATATAAAATCTAAGTGAACTAATCATAAAAATGAACATGCTCACTAGACCGTGAAATTGAGGTCAAGGACAAAAGCCACCTGCCAGACTGATATGTACTACCCAAGACCAACCTACATACCAAATATTATCAACCTACCACTTCTAGCTATTAAGAAATGGACTTAAGCAGAGAAACTTAACGTGGCCACTAGACCGTGAAATTAAGGTCAAGGACAAAAGTCACCTGCCAGACTGACATGTACTACCCAAGACCAACCTACATACCAAATATTATCAACCTACCACTTCTAGATATTGAGAAATGGACTTAAGCAGAAAAACTTAACATGGTAACTGAACAGTGGAACTGAGGTAAAGGTCACATGATGTTATGTCCGTCAGATAGCACTCTATTAGTAATATCAATGGACCAACTATGATGTTCCAACAACAAAGGCTTTTTAAAATATCCTGTATACAATAAAAGTTAACACCGTCGCAGTCGCAGTTGTCATACTTTGCATGCCTATGTCTCACTTTCCTTGACTTTCGTTGCGGGCAAGACAAAAATTAAAAGAAGACAAATAGTCAGACGGATGATGTACACTAATGGCAATAGGTCAAATGACACCTTTGGGTCAAGTGATCTAAAAAGAACTAGAAAAAGTTGTATAATTAAATCATTTAAGTCAAGCATAGACATTCTAAATTGAATTACAAATATCTTTATATGCATAAAATGGACTTATCATTATAATAGAATGACTACTTTATCATGCATCAATTTTCTACTTTTATCCAGTGAAACAGTTAAATGCATATACTTGTGTACATCTACACTGAACAATACAGAATCATAGTATATAGTAATGGACTTGTATTACATGGGAAGACTCTAAGCAGTACTACAAGTTTGTGATTGAAAGATTACACTTTGGTATGACAGTAAAATACAAAGGACAATTCTGAACCTGTGTCATCCATATAACTGTCTTAACACGACATAAAATTTGGACATAGAATATGTTTAGCTTGAATATGAATACTGATCTACAACAGCATCATCATCATAAAGAAATCTTGGTTATAAACTGAGTAGATTAGAACTGGTTCAGGATGCGGAAAGTGTTCATGTAAAACTTAACAAGGGATCAGGGTAAGCATCTAGCTGTTGAGTTTGATTGATTGATTGATATGGGGTTTATCGTCACTTTCAGCAGTATTTCAGCTATTTCATGACAGCCAATTTTAGTGGTGGAGGAAGCTGGAGTGCCAGGAGAGAACCACAGACCTTGGGCAGGTAACTGAAGGTGTTGAGTTTGAAAATACCCATACAAATGAAATTACGTCACTAGTTTGTGTTGTGCTAAATGTAACTGCCTGTTAAGATCTAATAGGATTCTACATGTATAACTGATGGGTCATGGCCAACATCTGTGAAACTGGAATGTACTCGGACAGAAAAAACTGCATGTCAAATACAAATGTATCAAGTTACTAGGACTACGTTTTTATGATGTTATAACTGCTTGCAAAAAACTTCCACTCTCAAGAAAGACTGGGGGGTCAGGGTAAACATCCGAGTATGGAATTGGGATGTACTCATATAAACATAACTGCTTGTCAATTATCTATTGACTACTGATTAAGAGTTTATTAGACTTGCTACAAGTCCCTTTCTTTTTTGTTAAAATCAATTAATTTTTAAATTTTTGGTTAAAAAAATGCTATTTGAGATATGATATCTATTCTGACAACACATGCTTACTGATAGCTCCTACAGCTTTTAGTAACCATGTGTTGTCAGAAAAGATATGATCTCTTTAATAGCACTTTGGATTACAAATGATAAAGAAAAAAAACAAAGAAAGGGACTTGTAGCAAGTCTAAGGATTTATTAACTGCTTGCATAAAACTTGACACGATAACTCATGCATGATTGATTGGCCAGGGACAACACAGATGGATGTTGAATTGAACTGGATGACCTTTTATTGAGTGTTATTTAATCCCTAGTGTTAACTACTGATAACATACATGTATGACATCCAACATATCCTAGCAAAAGCTGGAACATTAACTTTTATAAAAGCACAATTTCTTTTTTTCCATAAATTTACCAAGCAGGAGGGAGGCAACCCCATTATCCAGGGAAGACCTAAGCATGCCATTACCCACATAAAAAATATCATGCTTAACTTACTTGTGATGAGAAATATGGTACCGTTGTATTGTCTACTACGTCTGGGTTCAGTAATAAAGGTACACAACTGGTCCCCATAGGTTGTCCGGAATCAGAGTCCAGAGTCAAAATGTGAGAGGGTGGGGATTGTAATAGATAAGAGGGTGGGGACTGATGGTGTGTAGGAGAGTGGACGCTTGGATGACCTGAATAGTTTCCAAGATATTCTGAAAATTAAAACAGTTTCAATATTAATGAACAAAAATTGACTCTGACATTTTTTACTGTATGAAGAAGGTAAATGTGTAATGTAACCAAACATTCCTTCATACCAGTTTTTTTTTTTTTATAAAATTGTACTTGTCATTTTTCACAGCACATGTTTTGTTTTGTTTTGTTTTTTAATCTAAAGAATGTGTCTATAAGACATGGTTGCCCTTCCAATAAAATTATCACAATTTATCCCACATCAATCATTCATAAATTTAATTACTCGTCACGGAGTTGTGATGAAATGCAAAATTAAACCAAAGTCATTTAACTATAAAATGTAGGTGATGGACACCCAAAATTGTTGGTCAAGTGGGTAGCAATTAATTTGATGAAAAATCACTGTCTTATAATGTGTAGTTGTTGAGAAATGGACTTTATTGCAAAAATTAACCAAAGTCACTGGTGTGCAAAATGTAGGTCAAAGTCGCCTAATTGTCAATGATTTGGGTAGTACTCATCAAGGAAATTAATTTTATGAAACATCATTATTCTATAATGTGTAGTTGTTGAGAAATGGACTTTAACACAAAACTTAACCAGAAACACTCAAGCAAGAAATGTAGGTCAAAGAGTCAAACTACCCAGTGAACTATGTAGTACTATCAATTATCTACATATTGGCCTACTATTAATGTTTTACATCTTACAATTTCTGAAAAATGTACTTAAACTCAAAACATAACGGAGTGTATGGACAGAAGGATGGACAAGGGTAACACTAAATGCCATTTCAATAATCGTGGGCAATATTGGAAAGACAGATGAGTCAAAAAATAATACCCTACAGTGGCATTGCTACCCTATAGAGTTGCCACTGGCACAGAAGTATGTGCTTCCACATCCTCCTAACAGAAACAACCAAAATTTCACCACTCCCTTTTTTTCTTCAATGGTGTGCTTCCAGGTCAATTTGGTGGATACTACACAACTGCCCTAGTCAATTAGTAGCATAGGGTACATGTATATGTATCTTTTTGGGGAAATGTCTGATCATTTTATGAAAGTACATTTTTCAGACCTCCTAATTACTTCAAGATAAAGAACAACAATTACAATTTGTTTCTCTCCTATGTGAAGATTTTCTGTATATTTGCATCAAAACATCAATCTCAAAATATTATTATTCTATGATTAAATAAAGACTTATTTAGTATCTAACAATTGCTTTCAAACAATTTTTATTTGAATGACTGAATTTATACATGCATTCAAATAGGAATTCATAATATTAATCTTGGATATTACAAACACATCTGTTTTGAAAATGAACCATGCTTTAATGATATGTGACTGTTTAACATGTATACTTATGTAATGAACATGCAATAAATATAGTGATACTTGAAAACATTATTGATCAAATGTACATTGTACATCTACTGAAACCCATTAAAAAGTAAAGATAAATTAAGGAGGATACACTATATAAAAGATATGATTATTATTATAGAATTTAAAAAAACATAAACTATGTTTATACTAAATGTGTTAAAAATTATTATTATTGATAGAAAACAACATATAATAGTGAACAGATCTACATTTATATATTACCATTAACATCCTTCACGACAGTTACACCCTCTAAATATTCCTCTTCCTCTGGGATTTCATGAGGAGACAATAATTCTGGAGGTGCTGCAGGGATGACAGGTGTTATTTCAGGTGTAGGAGGTACTAAGGTTGGAGCTTGCTTTACTTCTGAAAATGCAAAAATGTCGATGAAAAATTTCAGATCACATTATGCCTCTTTCCCTACTTAAATTTTTTTTATTTTGTTATTCATTTACCATTCTAACTAAGACATATAAATATACAATATATATACATAAAAATGTGTATTATTGGTGAATAGAGACGTGGATGTAAGTAGACAACTTCGGCCATTTTGGTGAAATCCATGACATCATAGGAGAATTCACACTGTGACGTCCAATTTTGACGTTTTCAAACAAGTCGCCTTGCCTTTTCTTCATTCAAAATTGTAAGCCGATTACCAGCGACAGCTTGCAATGTTATCATTCTGAATGTCCTTTTTCAAAGGACATGCCTCGGTAGTTTCAACAAACATTTGAAAAATTCTGATTTTCATATGATTGTTGTAAAAATTTTTATATTGGCAGTGCACATCACCATGAGACTTAACTATGATTATACAGCTACTTTATGGGTAATAGTAAAACTTCAGACTCTGCAGGAAAAACTGATATTACAGAAACTCTTTTAATTGAACAAAGGGACATAATCAATGTTAAGATCAAATACAAATCAAATCCTCCTCAATTCAAATCAAAATTTATAATTCAAATTGGGTAATGTTAAATTTTATAAACCTATGCAGACATTAATAAGTATATGGTTACGTTTGAAAATTAGATGACAGAATCTAAATTTGCAAAAGCATGGTTTAGGTCAAATATTAGGTTACTATTTGCAACATCAGTTCAGAATTATCTGATGAAAATGTGTGGACCTCAGAAAGGACTGGAGGAAAGACAAGGAAAACATACCATCCCCTGTTATTAGTTCTATAAACAAACCTTTTTTAAACAAATCATTCCTTAGATTAGGTAGGAATGTATCAATTCTGTCCCAGCTGAGCTTCCATAGTTGTGAATCAGCACCGTCTGTCTGGAAGATACCTGCTGTGTCCATAACTAATAACATGTTCTTCAGGGATTCTGGTATAGCTTCAGCCTAAGGATAAATCATAACATGAAATGCTGTAAAGACAAACTTCTGAAAACAAAGCATAGTATGTAGGTACTGTATGTCTAAAATAAGTGCTTCAACATTTTAAAAGTGTTCTACCAAACAATGTGATGTAAATATCAAATTAACTGATGAATTTTCAAAAGGGTCAACACACAATCACATGCATGTTATATTATTGTCTTAGGACTAGAGTAACTGATATTTACTATAAACTGACACATCAGTCAGTCATTATAAAACAGCTGTCACCAAACTTTACAAAAAATTTATTTCATATGAGTTTCAAAGATAGCATCTGGATAACAACATAAAGAAAGAAAACATATAAAATAAAAGAAAATGTGTCCATGGGACATGGATGCCCCTGCCAGATAGATATTGTCAAACAGGTAGTCTATGAGTGACGGACTTGAAAGGGTAGACATGTTACAACTCATCATACCAAGGATTCAGACCAAATATCAAGTCATTCCTGCATACACAAGCTGAGAAATCTTTGATGAAAATTTGGAACATACGTACAGACGGACAAGAGTAAAACTTAATGCCCCTGTCGCCTTACAGTGGGGCATACAAAATTTGATAACACCAAAAAACAGTTTCATGTTTCCTCATAAATAAAAGAAACCGGTATTTTTGTTCATTGATTACAGCAGTAAGAGCACCGAAGTCACTCAACTTCAGAAAAACACAGTACACAGAATAATTTTCACAATTTTTGTTTTTATTTATAAAAATACTGGTAAGTTTCAACTTCAACATTTTTCAAGTGTGTTCACAAGCAACTTTGAAAATTGTTACAATAAGTAAATTACAACAATTAATATGTTTACAGTATCTCTTCCACTAATTCAACCATACTTCAAATTAATTTGCCACCAAATGATTTGGAATTTCCCTCTGGTCTTCTAGTGAAAAATCTTATGAATATATTGACATCTTTTTAATTTTAAGATAAAGGGAAAAGATGGAAGAAATGGTATGGGACCCTTTGAATATAAATTTCTTTGAGTGGTTGTATATTACCATACTTTTATACCATAAATATGGGGGAAAATAAATCACTGGTGGCAGTAGAGATAGTGCTTTAAAAGACTATGAAGCCTTTTTTTCTGGAAGAGCACTTACAAAAGAAATCGTCATAAGTATAAATGAGAAGCAAGTTCAGGATTTGAGATTTAATACTTACCAATAGGTCACTTTTGTCAGCATGCATATACTTGTCCATAAAGTCCAGTATAGTTAACCATAATGCTGTAAATGTACTCAGTGACAGCAATGGGGTCAAATGTTGTAAAAATACCTACAAAAATAAAGTCCAGTATTGTAAAAATATCTTCCCACAATTATTTTGGCAAATGCATGAAAGTTCACAAAAAAAGTATGTCATACATAATATTACAGGTAAATCTTCAGAAATATGTTCAATAAACAATTTTAAACTAGATCTGTTGCTAAATGGTAGCCAGTTATACCCCTACCCATTGAACCCTGAATCAAAATGGCAAGTGCAAATTTAGATTTGTGTGGACACAATACAGGTGTGGGCACTGTACAAATATGGACAAAATATGAGTCTGGACACAGTGATATACATCCCCCTTTGTTCCAGAAAATATATATACAATATTTGTACATTGTCGGAAAATATAAAATTTATTTGAAGAGCTTTAGAAACAGGTAGAAATGTAAGGTTTACCGAGCATTTCTCGTCTGTTTCGCAGTGAGTACAAATAAATTTTATATTTTCGACAATGTACATATATTGTTTTTATCCTGCAATCATTTAAACCCTATTTAATAAGGCATTTTATTTGTGAAGCGGGACCGGGAAGACAGTAAACAACTTCAGCCATTTTGGTATAATCCCTGACGTCATAAGAGAATTTACACTGTGACGTCAAAGTATTCGAGGTTTGAAACCAGTCACCTTGTCTTTTCCCATTCAAAATTGTGTACCAGTCTACCCTGCGAATACGAAAAAAAATATTTGTAGGGTCGTATTTGTCTAGTAGATACCACCATTGCAGGATAAATAATGTTACCGGTAATTGATCTCCCCTTCAAATTTTCAGCATCAAGCATATTACTTCATGCACATCTTCAAGTGATATATTTCACTTGTGTAACATTTTATCAAAATCCAAATACCTGTTTTAGAGAACATGTGCTGACAAGGTTCCTCCCTCAATTTTTTTCAAGAAAATACTCAAAGATGAATTATCTCCCCTTAAAATTTTCAGGCAGCACCATATCATTTCATGCATATCTTGAGGTGGCATGCTACAACTGTGTAAAATTTCATCAAAATCCAAGCAGCTATTTAAGAGGACATGCCCTGACAAGGTTCCTACCACCTTTCTTCAGAAGATATACAAAGACTGTAACTTTGTAAATTTATGTCAGAACTTGGGGAAACGAATTTATATAAGTTTTTTAAGTTGTTTTCGGATCCCTTTAATTAATTGTTTTCTGTTTTATATTTGAAGATGTTTCATTAATAAAATATGTTTACTTTAAGACTGATTATCTCCTCTTCAAAATTTTGAGCAGCAACCATATTACTTAATGCACATCTTCAGGTGGTATATTACAACTGTGTAACATTTCATTAATATCTAAACAAGGGTTTCAGAGGACATGCGCTAACAACCTTCCTCTCCCTTTTTCCAGGTAAAATATTCAAAGATGAAGTACAATGTATCTCTCTTTCAAAATTTCAGGCAGCAACCATATTACCTCATGCACATCTTCAGGTGGTATAATAAATCTGGAGATATAAACATACATTTGATTTTCTAAAATACCCGTCTTATTAGGAATTTCTGAGATACAGTGTTTTATATACTTTTTAAAACTTCTTACCATGTACAAGTTATATCCTAATGTCCTACAAACAGTAAATTAATGATTAACTATGGAGAAAACAAACTACAAAGTAAAGTAAAAGCTATATTTTTGTTTCATCAATACATGTACCAGTGTATTTTATCATGCAGACAGCACTGTAAACTTACCTTACAAAGTAAAGTAGATGCCCTCATTCATGTTTCTTCCATGCCTGTGTTACATGTACATGTATTTTATCCCACAGACAGCAATTTAAACTTACCTTACAAAGTAACGTTGATGCCCTCATTCGTGTTTCTTCCATGCCCGTAGGATCTTGTACATTTATATTTTCTAATAATTTTGTCAATAATGGAAACAACACCTACAATAAACAATGTATCTTGATAATGCCATGGTAATTTCTACAAAATATTTCCAATAAAGCCATTAGAATGGTCTTTCTTCTATATGTAGAAAACTGTATCATTACAGTTTTTGTTAGTTAGGTTTTCTTTAAATTTCATTCTGTCATTTGTGAAGAGCAATTGATAAAAATCCCACAAAACATGTTTACCTGCCAAATGGAATGACTATCAGGAATCTTTCTTAATAGATTTCCTGGTCACTACTTTATCATTGTTACCTGAGTATGTAAAATTGTCGTGTTGGAATAATACATGCTATTTAATTTTGTATTCAAGGGTTCTAATTGAGCTACTAATTTGTAAATTTTTAGCATGTCACTTTTTTTTATGCAAAATAAATTATAAAAGACTGTTTTTCTTGATTCCTCACCTTATTAAAACAAGACTCCCATTCAGCAGCAGATAATGTCTGTAAGTCATGTACTAGTAGCGCCCTCTGGAGGTAAGTTAATGCCTGACTTCTCACCTGTCTCCTTACATCACAACAAAGTCTTGCTATACCTGATAAATATATATTTTAAATCATACAAATTTCATTTAAATGAAAATATTTTGACCATAAAATTTACATAAAACGTTTAAACGTTCTTGATTTTGAGTTTTCCTATTTATATGGTCGAAAGTTATGTTTGATAGAAGTCTTATTTTGTGAAACACAGAAAGTATTGAGTATAACATGAGTCAGGTTCCTTATAAAACGTACAGCTTTCTGTGAGGTTGATGATATATATATTTGGAAATCTACACTACATCATTTTTTTAAGTTGTGCAGACAAGTTCAATAAATATTTCAACAAATTTTATAGAAAAACAAATGATAAGAATTGCAGACATGCAAAAAGTCAATACCACACAGATATTTAGTGTCGATCTTTTTGAAAAATAAATGGGGTGCAAATCTCATTAAGAAATGAACAGTTACCAAACATACAGAGAAGTACATATGATTCTAGTTTCTGGGTATCAAAACAAAATCCCTCACAATTGGCTGATTTCTATGGCCTAGACTTATGTTGTCTTCAGATGTGCCTTTGAAATCTTGTTTAATATGTTGTTATCAGTATCATTTTAGCTTTGTTTAAAATTACCTTGAAGTAAAGGGCACCAACATTTAATCCACAAAGCATTAGTTCCAAAATCTATAGATTAATTACCTTGAAGTAAAGGGCACCAACATTTAATCCACAAAGCATTAGTTCCAAAATCTATCGATTCATCTTGACAACATTGCTCTTCTTCTGCCCAGGATTTAAATATAGATGCTGCTCGTGTATGGAGTGTGTGCATTAAATCTAACAGCTGTATGGAGAGAGAATGGATTCCTGCTGCTGTTCCTTCTACCTCCCCTTCTTCATCAGAAACACTTGTACTTTGTTGGTGTAACCTACTTGGTGAAGAACTTGACTTCTTCATTTTATGTTTTGATTTTTTAGTTTTTGGAAGTTTTTGTTGTTTCACTGGAAGAACAGTTCGTTGACGACCTGAAAAAATTGTTCAGTAAATGTCAGGAGAAGCACACAATGTCTATAAATTTTCATGGCAAAAAATACATGATTGATGATATACAATTATGGGATATGTATAGGTTTTAAAGACTGAAATTTTAAAGGGCATTTGAAGAGTCATTCTATTTTGAAACATAGTTAATCAAGGATTACAAAGTTACAAAGTGGCACTTTGTTGCAGCAACCAAATTTTGCCTGGATGCTGACATACTATCAAAATTGCATGCATTAGCAAGGTTACCAGAACCAACAATGTACAGTTACTGAGCTATGAACTTGGATGTATACATTAATGTAAGTCATTCATGAGTAAAATGTAGGTTTAAGTGACCTAATTTTGTCTAGATGCTGAGCTACTATCACAGATGCATGCACATGCATATGCAAGATGATCCTACCATGTACAGTACATGAGATCTGATCCCTGACATGAACTTGAATGTAAGTCACTCAAGCGGAAAATGGAGGTCAAAGTGACCCGATTTTGCCTGGATGCTGACCTACCATCAGAGATTCATGCATGTGCAAGGTTACATGATCATACCATGTACAGTGACCGAGATATCAACTCTGACGTAAACTTGAATGTAAGTCACTCAAGCGGAAAATATAAGCCAAAGTGACCTAATTTTGCTTGGTTGCTGACCTGCCATCAGAGATGCATGCACATGCAAGGTTAGATGATCCTACCATGTACAGTGACTGAGATATCAACTCGGACGTAAACTTGAATGTAAGTCACTCAAGCGGAAAATATAGGTCAAAGTGACCTTATTTTGCCTGGATGCTGACTTACCATCAGAGATGCATGCACATGCAAGGTTAGATGATCCTGCCATGTACAGTGACTGAGCTATCAACTCAGACGTAAACTTGAATGTAAGTCACTCAAGCGGAAAATATAGGTCAAAGTGACCTAATTTGGCCTGGATGCTGACCTACCATCAGATATGCAGGCACATGCAAGGTAAGATGATCCTACCATGTACAGTGACTGAGATATCAACTCGGATATAAACTTGAATGTAAGTCACTCAAGCGGAAAATATAGATCAAAGTGACCTTATTTGACCTGGATGCTGACCTAACATCAGAGATGCATACACATGCAAGGTTAGATGATCCTACCATGTACAGTGACTGAGATCTGAACTCGGACGTAAACTTGAATGTAAGTCACTCAAGCGGAAAATATAGGTCAAAGTGACCTTATTTTGCCTGGATGCTGACCTACCACCAGAGATGCATGCACATGCACAGTTAGATTATTGTACAATGTATAGTTACTGAGATATGAACTAAAATGTAAATTTGAATGCAAGCCACTCAAGCGGAAAATATAGGTCAGAGAGGCTGTGAATTAACCCAAGATGCACCTGCATGCAAAGTTTGATGACCCTACACTGCATAGTTACTAAGATATATACCCAAATGCGGATGCGGACTAGGACGCCGGGGGTACTCCAATAGTCCCCCTCAACTTCGTTGAGGCGTACTAAAAATAGGGCATGTTAAGAGTCGTTCTATTTTGAAACTCCAGTTAAGTTGCATTACAAAAATACATCATGTCTTGGCAGGAAACATTTTCGAATTGGAACTTTATTGTATATTCTTGGTGTCACATTTTGAGACACCCTATATCATTCTTTACAGTAACATTAGAATGGAATTTTTACAACATCAATTCACCGTTCCAGAAACTAAGGAATTGTGGGTACTGTGATTATATTTGAAATTTTGGAGTACGAACAATCGATTTTCAACCAATGACGTGACGTTATTTATGTTCTTGACCAATCAACATATTTTGGTGTACGCTCTACCCACAATGCTTTAGTTTCTGAAACGGCGAATTGTCAATTTCATGATCACAAATAAATGATTCTTGCCTTGCTCCTCTGTTATGTCTTAAGTAAACTATACAACCATCAAATTTCAAACTGAGGGTGTAAAATTTTCAAACACAATACTGCTATCATCTAACTGGTTTATTTACATTCAGTGTTTACTGTGACATGACAAAATATTATAAGAACATTTTAATGTCTTTTCCATATTTTCATTTCTCCAAATACATAGTACACTTAAAATCTTATTTCTTGGACATCATATGCACATAGTTGTTAGGGTAAAGGTAGCCTATGTTTTACAAGTCACAAGTTTTTCTCTTTTCATAAGTTATTGGTTGGAAATGGTCGGACAGACACACGAGTAAGGGAATCACATAATACCAGTCCAACTGTGTAACTGTGGCAGAGTAAAATCATATACAGCAATTAGGGCACTTCACATGTAATTTTTGTTTTTGTTTTTCTAAAACAAGGCAGAACTTTAATTTTTATAATTAACTTACCACCATTGAGACTTGTTTCCACAAATGATCGTATCGCATGAACACAACTTTCAAAATTTAATGGTGTAATATGAGCAGCATCTCTAACGAGGAATGATAATGTCTCTGATGATTTTAACAAAGATTTACTATCACAGTAAAATAGTTCTTCATTTAATTCTATTGTATATTGATTTGTTATATTATTTTTCTTGGTCGTTTCTTCTTTATTGGCATTGCTTTCTTTATTTACCTGAAAAAATTATTTAACAGATATACAAAAATAGATATATATGTATGTCATTTACAAAGTAAGATGGTAAAAAAAATCAGTGTCAGTTGAATAAACTGTTTTTTACTTTGTGAAAAAAAATTATGTCTTTAAGATGCAATAAATTTGTGCATCCATATACCTAAATGTATGATTTAGCTGTGGGCTTGTTTCATTGATATACTGTATTTAGGTGATATTGACCATACCTTTAAAGATGTTACTTTGATAAATTGTGGAAGGCTACATTTTAGCCCTCTCCTTCACTATATTTTGCATAAGTGTTGTTTTTATTAGATACTTTATAGGTTCCACATTTCTTTTTCTTTTTATACTTTTGAAAATATTCTGTATTTTCAGGACCAAATACTGCTGATGAAACATAAGTTATAGAAATGGTCATACATCTAATTAAAATCAACATAAGTGGGAGTCTGCACAGGCCATGTCGTCTTCATGAGTATTTCCTTAAATACCTTCCTTTGTTTTTATCATAGTGGACTTACAAGTAACCAGCTGCCATTTTCTGGTACAGGTCTGACCTCTATAGGTGAAGGACATCTGTGAGCCTCAGACTGGGATTCATACAGTTCACCATCTGACCTGTATCCCCTATCACTGTAAGTCTCAGAGCTTCCCCTCGTTACCTCATCATCACTTTGTGCACCTTCAAAAGAAATATTAGTACTTAACTATTATCAATGAACACCATAATTTTATTTGATTGATTAGTGAAGAAAGCAATTTTGAGTACATATATAATTTTTTTATCTTGATTTGTTTTTCATCTCAACAATAAAATTAATTTCAATTATCTCTGTATACAGGAATGTACAAGGAGCAGATAATGCTTAACCTTCAAGAGCACCTGATGATACCTCAGTTTTTTTCTTGGAGTTCACACTGCTAATGCTTTTACTTTTGTGGTGTTCTTGTTCATTTTTGTTTATTTGTTTTGTCTTTGTAATGCTGTCTCAATTCGTGTTGGATATGAATTGCCGTGATTTTGGATTTCTGATTTTTTGAATTCTCCCTTTCATATTTCTGCTAATGTATGTGGAAAGATGCATGAAATAATACACCAAGAAACATAGATGTACAAAATACAGACAAACTGATAGTTAACATTGGGAAAATTCCTTACTGATATATAATAAGAGTATTTACCTGCTTCCAAGATATCCTCTGGCATTTTGACACCTGAGCACACCTGTAAAATAGGGGGAGGATTGGCCCCTGCCCCTACAACCTCTAACAATGTAAACAAAGTCAACCAATCCTGTCCAGTATGAATATTAGCCGCATTAGTCCGTAATAAATCATGTAATCCGAATGCTATATGTCTTGCTATACTGTGTATTACTGACGGTTTCATCATCAACATTATACGTAATGACGTTAAAACTTGTGGTGCTACTTCTTCACGTCTTAATAGTCTAACGGCTAATCGTAATAATCCTACAACAGCTCTCTCCACTAAGAACGTATGGTCTCCGGCATTAACAACTAAGTTATATATATGGTCTCTAACTCCTTGCCATACTAAATTTACTCTGTCCCTATAATAAGCATTTAAACTAGTACATAATATATCAAATATTTCCAAGCATATATAATCAAAAATTTACAGACCTATTTTCATTCTATGCTTGTATTCAGTCAAGCAATATGGATTCATAATTATGCTACTTTTGTTGTGCATTTATTTGTATATACCAATATAGATAATACTTCTTGTTTTTTTGTAATTGTTTTGTTTATTGTATTTTTCACTTCCTCAACTGTTTTGAATATGAATACATACATGCATGTATACATTATGAGAAAAACAAGTGTGGATTGTATTGCAAGGCAATACCAAGTCCCTTACCGGAAAGCAAGGCTTTGTTACACCAGCAAAAATAGTAAAAAAGTTTTCTGAGTCAAAGGCCAACAACTCTGTCAAAAATCAGTGGGCTGGAACCAAACTTATTCCTGTTCTGTAACTCACTGAGGTAGACTCACATACCAAATATTAAATCAATACCTGCAATGGTTTAGAAAAAAATGTGGAAAACTGATATTTTAATTTTCTAGGTCAAAGGCCCATAATTCTGTCAAAAATCAGTGGACCAGAACCAAACTTAAACTTGTACTGTAACTCATTGAGGTAGACTCACATCAATACCTGCAATGGTTTAGAAAAAAATGTGGAAAACTGATATTTTAATTTTCTAGGTCAAAGGCCCATAACTCTGTCAAAAATCAGTGGACCAGAACCAAACCTAAACTTGTTCTGTAACTCATTGAGGTAGACTCACATACCAAATATTAGATCAATACCTGCAACCGTGTAGAAAAAAAGTGCGGAAAACTGATATTTTATTAAAATTTTCTAAGTCGAAGGCCCATAACTCTGTCAAATATCAGTGGACCGGAACCAAACTTATAGTTGTTCTGTAACTCATTGAGGTAGACTCACATACCAAATATTAGATCAATACCTGCATTGGTTTAGAAAAAAAATGTGGAAAACTGATGCGGGACTGACGGACAGACGGACGGACGGAGTGCGGACAGAGTGCAAACCTAAAGTCCCCTTCGGCTATCGCCGGTAGGGGACTAACAAGATAAAATCTATCTCAAAATGAAGTCCTAGTACATATGAATGTCATTTAAGTCTGCCTAATGTTAAAGCCACAGTCAATATTGAGGTCTTATGTGTTTGCCATCATGGTATTTCTTGATAATAACT
>MJUU01001596.1:0-20386 GCA_002080025.1 Modiolus philippinarum
GGTAAAAAGGGAGGTATATCATTAAATCCATACTTGTATTGTGTCCAAGCTTTTACTGTGTCCACACAAGTATTGTGTCCACAGACACTTTATTAAATTTGCTTTTACCCTATTGATTAGGGGTTCAATGAGTATAAAACTGGCTGCCATTCGGCGACAGCTCTAGCTCAATACATCTGCACACGAATACCAAAGCGGCCAACCTACTAGGTGTCTGTTTCAAAATTTAAGTTTCTAAAAACATTGAGGTTTAGAGACTGCACAGAAATTAAATTATTCCAAATTAAACTGAATTTTGGAAATTTTTAACAAAAATGATGATTTTAATGACCTGACAATTACATCTACTTAATCTTTTTTAATGGACTCCTTGGAAAGAATTAGTATCACACCAAGTCATAGTTTCCAAGTTACCAGTGTGGTTAAAATCTCGCATTTATTACGTAACCTTATTTTTTTTATAATTTTATAGATTTATTTTTTCAATATATGTTCTTTATTCAAACATACAGGATGTGCACATTTAGTAATATGCCTACTGATTTTATCTACAACTTGATGTTCCCAAGTTGAAAGGGACCAAAATGTCACTTCAAATTTTAACCTAACTGGCGGGCATTTACTATTACTCTACATTTGTTGTAAGTCCATCCCATTGTTGGATCCAAGATGGCTGCAAGAGGAGAACATATTTTTACATTGGACCCTATTGAAAACATATAAAAAGAATTTCTTCTCAGAAATGTCCAGTTACATCTTAGATGGTCCTCAGAAAGGGTTTCCGTAATCCCCATACCTCACCCACGATGGCGTCCATTGGGGAACATAGTTTAACATTGGACCTTAAGGAAAGCAAATTCAAAAATCTTCTTCTCAGAAAATAGTAGTCCAATAACAACCAATCTTAGTCACAATGGTCCTTA
This sequence comes from Modiolus philippinarum, assembly GCA_002080025.1. Taxonomy (NCBI): domain Eukaryota; kingdom Metazoa; phylum Mollusca; class Bivalvia; order Mytilida; family Modiolidae; genus Modiolus; species Modiolus philippinarum. The sequence goes on from MJUU01001596.1 coordinate 924, forward strand.
GATGGTCTCTTCTAGAGTAAGTATCCAGTAGGTCATAACTTCATCCAAGATGGCTACCAGTGTTGAACATAATGTAACAAATGACCCAATGGAATACACATTCAAAGATCTCAGAAACTACACTTGTCCAATAAGAACCAACTAAGTAACAATGGTCTTTATAGATGGTTCCTTCCAAAAGGTATCCAGCAGGACCATACCTCATGCAAAATAGATGGCAGCAGGGAACATAGTTTAACATTGGACCCCAAGGAAAGCACACTCAAAGATCATCCCAGAAACTATAGTAATATTACAACCTAACTAAATTGATGGTTCCTTCCAAAAAGGATGTCCAGCAGGTCAGTACTTCATCCAAGATGGCTGCCAACAAGAACATAATTTAACATTGAACCCATGGAAAACACATTCAAAGATCATTTCAGAAATTACTAGTCCAATTAAAACTAAGTCACAATGGTCCTTAATTACAAATTAATTAATTAATTACAATCAATTTTGTCAAATTGGTCCTTAGTTGTCACTTCTAAAACAGGTAACCAGCATGTCCGTAACTCGTCCAAGGGAACATATAGTTTAATATTTGACCCAATGGATAAGCACATTCAAATATCTTCCTCTTAGAAACTAGTAATCCAATAACACCAAACTAAGTCACAATGGTCCTTAGATTGTCCCTTCTAGATAAGATATTCAGAAGGTCCATACTTCATCGAAAATGGCTGCCAGGGGAACATAATTTAACATTAAATTAACATAATTTAACATCGGACCTTAAGGAGAGCAAATTCAAAAATCTTTTCAGAAAATAGTAGTCCAATTACAACCAAACTAAGTCACAGTGGTCCTTAGATGGTGACTTAAAGAAAACGTATCCAGCAGGGCCGTACCTCATCCAAGATGGCCCTCAGTGGGGAACATAGTTTAACAATCGACCTTATGGAAACACATTCAAAGATCTGAGTTCCAATTTCAACCAACCTTAGTAGCAATGTTTCTTAGTTGGTCAATTCCAGAAAAGATATTCGGCGGGTTTGTACCTTATTCAAGATAGCTGCCAACAGGAAACATAGTTTAACTGTGGAAGCTTTGTAAAACACGCTCAAAGATCTTCTCAGATAACAACCATACTAAGACACAATAGTCCTTAGATTATGATTTCCAGAAAAGATATCCAGCAGGGTGTACCTCATTCAAGATGGCCACCAGCGGGAAAGATAGTTTAACATTGGACCCTATTGAAAATACATTCAAAGATCTTATCAAAAACTAGAAGACTAATTAGAACCATACTTAGTCACAATGGTCCTTAATCCCTCTAAAAAGGTATCCGACAGGTCTCTACCTCATCCAAGATGGCGACCAACAGGAAACACAGTTTAAGATCGAACCCTTTTCTCTGAAACCACTTATCCATAATGGAACCATTCAAATTTATCACAACAACCTTTTGACGGTCACCTTCAAAATTTGTGTCCGGCAGGTCTACATCCAGTCCAAGGTAGCTACCTGTAGGTAACATAGTTTATCATTGGACCCTGTATGTCAGCAATGATCAAGGTGAGCGATACAGGCTCTTGGGAGCCTCTTGTTTAGGTTTGCATTTTATTAAAGATGGTCACCAGCTGGGAACGTAATTTAACAATGGACCCTGTATGTCAGCAATGATCAAGGTGAGCGATACAGGCTCTTGGGAGCCTCTTGTTTAGGTTTGCATTTTATTAAAGATGGTCGCCAGGTGGGAACCTAATTTAACAATGGACCTTTGTAGGACACATCAAAGATCTCCTCTAAAACATTGGGTTAATGTAAACATTACTTGATCACAATTGTCTTTAGGTGGTTCCTTTTAGTTTCTTGTTAAGGATTGCACTTCCCCAAGATGACATGTAACACAAGGAAACCTCATGGATATACACATTTAGGTATTTTATCTCAGTCTGAAACTCCCTTTACAACTAGAACCAAACTTGACCACAATAGTCCTAGGGTAGTCATGTGTCTAGAATGTTTTTCAGGTTCACATTTACGCAAAATGGTTGATGCCGAAAACGATATTTTCAATTTCGTTACAAATTTGGAAAACTTGTTTAGAGGTCTTTTCTTCTGCAGAATCGCATAGCAGATGTTATGGTACACTTCAAATTAATCAAAACCATCGGTTGCCATTTATTGGAGACATGTTGTTTTTTATTTAATTCAAATGTACAGGCATGCGAAACCACCCTTTGCTGGTACTGGCGTATCGGATTCCGCCTACGTAGACACAAGAACTATGTAAAAAGCCGCGTCTTCAACAAAATTCATAGCAAACGGCATAAATCATCTCATTGTTGAAGGCATCATGGTGACTTCAAGATGAAGAACAACAATATAACCGTTGTTCAATTGCTTGGTTTACCATTTATTTGTAAACTTTGTCTCATGTGCATTTACTGCATATCCTTTCATATGCAGAAAGTAAATTCACAGTAACTTCGGTATTTAGTTATTCATTGTTTATTATTGAAACAAGAACCAATAATTCCGAGGAACACATGGTAAATTCAGGTATTTTTTTCAAAGCTGATCTATCTTGAGACCTCCGCTCTTTCCTATAAAAGGGAGATATAGAATGTGTGTACCTTATATATATGCCAGGATCGAGATGTCCAGGTGTCGTGCCAGGATCGAAATGTCCAGGTGTCGTGTCAGGATCGAGATGCCCAGTTGTCGGATAACACTAGTTCGGATCTTATTGTTTTTGCGTCACTATATCGCATTAGTTCTCTGTTGTAAAGTCGATATTTGCAAGATGGAAGAGTTTCACATTTTGCGATCCTCCGACAAAATATTGCTGCATCCTGATCCACAACTGAACAATGTTTCTAGACGCCAAATCAAGTAGTCGAACGATTCACGTGCAATTTAGCCTTGAAAAAGAAGATAAATGACGCGCGATTGCTTGTAAATATTTATCTGAGGTTTAATAACTAAGCAGTTATGATAAATGTGTACAAAAATCTTTATTTCAAGTGCACTTTTATCTACACGATCTCCAACATTCCGAAATCATCACTGTCAATGTACAAAACAACTAGGAGACCTCCCCTCTTTATAATAAAACAAAAGACCGGTGTTGGTAATTTAATAAATTCAATGGTCACGGATAATTTCGTACTTCAACAGGTGTATCTTCTTATTTTGGTGAGTTATGTTTTTGTTTATCTTCGATTAAATTTTGAAATACTGCGAATGATATTTCGATTTTTCATTTTTTTTTTATATTTGCAATTTGGGGAAGAATCCTGCATTTTCATCTCTAACGGAGACTGCCCTTGTGGGAGAAATAGAAAATAAACCAAGAATCCTCAGTATAATAAGGGGACGACCATTTGATTTCCGGGGTGGGGGGACAGGGCTTGGACGATTTAGCGAAGAAAAAATATTTATTTTCATGTCTCTCTCGAACAAGTTATTTATTTTCATCAAATGTCGCATCAAATTATTTATTGTATTTACTGCAAAATTTGTTTCTTCAAATCAAAAATTAAATTATTTATTTTCATGACAAGAAAATTATACTGTTAAATCCAACTTGTAGGAATACCTTTGACCTATATTTTCCGCTTGATTGATTTACATTAAAGTTTACGTCCGAGTTCAGATCTCCGTACCTATATATGGTAGGATCATGCTACCTTGCATATGCATGGATCATGCTACCTTGCATATGCATGGATCTCTGATGGTTGGTCAGTATCCAGGCAAAATTAGGTCACTTTGATCTATATATTTTACGCTTGATTGGTTTACATTCAAGTTTCCTGACGCAGCTACAACTATATTAAAGGATGGGAACTAGTTATAGAAAGATATTTTATAAACGATAGCACATGGTAACAGCAAACCTATTATGACTTGTTCACAATCAGAGACGCATTCGTATACAATGTTTAAAATATCAAATAATGTTCAACAAGTAGGAACTGTGTTTGCAGATCGAAACATAAAAGTCCCAAACGAACTTCCATATCCGGTAATCCTTCTTAGAAGTTTCATAAAATTCTGCGAACTTTGAATTTCCCCGCTATTTTTCCAAGCCCATGACATCCGCCGCCATTTTGAAAACATTTACACCATTATCAATTCTATGCATGCTAGGCAACATTTCTGTCAAATTTCTTCCAATTCTGATCTCTTTGAATTTCCCCGCCTTTTTTATGGCATCGTTCGTCATTTTGAACCAAAATCAATTCTATGCATGGATGGCAACCGTCTTTTCAAATTGTGTCCAATTCTGAGCACTTTGAATGTTCTCGCTTTTTGCCCTCTAATGCTTTCTTTATTAGTTTTCAGTTATGCATTATTTAATTACCACTTTTGACCGCTTTTTCTGTCGTTAGTGTTTCCTATATATATAGTATTTATTTCTTCAATTTTCGTCCGTCTTGTAGTGTTAATTCGACGAACGACTAGCCAGCTGATGGATGTATTTGCCAAGTCAAAGCACGACGTCTTCAAAAAGACCAGTGACGTTTTCGCAAAAAAGGAACCCGACCCTCTAGCATATAGATATAAACCAAAGGATGATGCATTAAAAAAGGATTATGGGGACACTTTTAGGGAGCGGGAGGACATCTTTGAACAGGAATTTACGTATGATGCTTTTCCTAACGACAAAGATATCGTCCATGAAAAATCGTTCCAAGTAAGTTATAATTAAAAAATAGATATGTATAAATTAAGTAAAAAACATGAATTTAAAGTAAGTGATAACCGAACCGTCAATCTAAAGCGAATAATCCAAGGACAGCGGAAAATCGGAAACAGCAAAGAAACAGACACGCACCGGCACGAGTACGGTATAGATACACACGAACAAAGATGGCTAGGTTTGAATTATTACATAATTGATTGCCAAATTTACTGCACAATATTCGGATTTTGTGCTCGAGTTGAAATATAAAAAATCATGACAACATTCAATACGCAATAAAGCTTTAATTCGATCAAAAATGAATCGAAAGTTGAATAAAAATCAGGACAGAGTTCTATACAAAAATAAAAATCAGGACAGAGTTATATGCAAGAGCTACGGAGATATATCAGTCTTTTTCATGGATAAATTTAGACAAAGAGAAGAAAGCACTTAATAAAGTATATATAATGCCTTAATTGTTATACCACATCCTCAAATCACAATGAGGTCTATGAGGCACCGTTTTGCTATTTATTCTTTATTTTTTGATATAAGAAAAAAAATAGCAGAACGGCGCCTCATAGAGGTCTTCAGAAGAACAATAACATACCCCACAGAAAGTATGGACTTGATGAATCTTTTTCATTGGACGAAGCTGTTACCGCAGAGACAAGTCTTCTTGAAAACTGTATTAAACTCCTGTGTACGCCACTGCATCCTCCATAATTCATTTCTGCTGGGTAAAATAACGTAATTGACAATTAGAACAGGAGAAAGGAGATTAGGAGGTGGGGAAAGGGGAGAACGGGTTAAAAAAAGGAATGGGATTCGGAAGAATAGGAGGTGGAAGAAAATTGGTTGGACAGTGGAAGACGGAAGAGTGGGTTAAGGTGGAAAATAGAGGACTGGTGGTAGGAGATAGCTGGGAGGTGGATAATGCCAGTGACACCTCACCTTATCCCCATCGTCCGCTACTTCTGAAATTGTTTATACCTGAATCTGATAAGCGATTATAAAACTGGACTGTTTTGATGAGTCAATAAGTTTTAGCCCTGCACTTCTCACAGTGTATTTTTTTTTCTTTTTGCATTTTGCTTGGCGATCCTCGACGTCCTGTTGAGAACTTGGAAACAGCTGTTTCAGACTCGAAACAAGTTTCAGCATTCAAAATTGCACCGAAATTTAGCGATCTCTATAAACTATACCTTTTCTCATTTTAATTAATTTATCTTTTTTTTATTTTTTAGCTTGATGGGTACCTTGGACTTCCGAAATTCAAGAAAAACAAGGTCAAAGTAATACAGCGAACACTTGACCTTTACTTAAAAAAGGGCATTACCCAGCCCCTGCCCAGAAAGAAGGCACCAGTCAAAGAGAAAAAGGTCGTTCGATATGACGAGTTTGACTGAAGATCAAATAACTAACATATGCGTCGATCATATGGTTAAGAATCAAAAGATACTAGAAGCCATGATTTGCAATCCATGCTTATGCAGCCACAACGACAAAACACTCGAACTGGGCTAGTTAAAAAGTTCGCAGAGCCTGATTTTATACCTCACGTGTGCGTACGTGTTTGCACACTTAAGCTGTAGTCGATCATATAAAATGCAGTATAGACGGATTTTTAGATTCTCTCCACAGTTTAATTGACGTTATAAAAAAAGAAAACGTTCAGAATTTGTATAAAATGTTGTTTGATTAAAATAAAGTAAGTTGCTATGAGTAAGTAAAGTTCCAAAACTGCAGGAACGATTACGTTCTGATGAAAATCGAGCATCAGGGAACCAGAAAATAAAACGTAAAGAGTGGATATAAAACAAAATAACCGTAAGAAGCCTGAAAGTAACACACAAATTTTCTGAGGAAAATACTATACATTTGTTAATAAGAAATGTACAACTGCAATTTTTGATGTCGTAAAATGGTGTGATTCTGCCAGCGTTGACGTCAACTTTCTGGTTGACATATCAGAATGATATGAGATGGGCTCGGGTTGGTTTACCCCTATTATATTTTTGGATAAAAAATATAAAATTCAGATACTTCATCAAATGGTCGGTTTTGGACCAGCATAAAAACGATTAATGGGTTCCATAAAGGGGCTCTCGATGGAGGGTTCCTTTCCCGAAATCCCGTCAATTTCCCACACTTTCCCGTTTCCCGGGTGGGAAAATATTTTACAAAGACTCTAAAAGAGGCCGCCTTTTCCGGTTCTGAAGCGGTTCAATTTTTACACACTTTCTCGTTTCCTGGACAGGAAAAAAATTCACAAAGACTGTTAAAGAGGCCGCCTTTTCCGGTTTCACGGGCTAAATCTTAAGCGGTTCAATTTTTAGCTCACCTGGCCTAAAAGGCCATGTGAGCTTTTGCCATCACTATGCGTCCGTCGTCTGTCTTCTGTCTGTCTGTCTGTCCGTCAACAATTTCAAAAATCTTCTCCTCTGAAACCGCAGGGCCAAATGTAACTAAACTTAACTTGAATCATCACCAGCGTATGGCTTCTCAAAATTGTGTTCGATTAGTCGGCTGGTCAAACAACATGGCCGCCATTGCTAAAAATAGAACATAGGGGTAAATTGCAGTTTTTGGCAAATAACTCGAAAACCATTACAGATATCATAAATCTGACGGAGTAAAAATAATCAGCATGATGAGATCTGCCCACTGTGCAATTTTGAAGAAAATCTGATTTCCCATGTCGGAGTTATAGCCCTTTTTCCGTTAAATTTTCAAAATTTTTGCATTTTTTATTTTTTATTTCAAAAACTGTAACAGATAGAGGTCAAGTGTAAATTGCAAAAACGTTCAGCATATCAAGATCTACCCACCCTGAAATTTTGAAGAAAATCCATAAACCGTTGTAGGAGTTATTGCCCTTTTTTCAACGAATTTTTAAAATTTTTTTTCATCTTTTATTTCCAAAACTATAGAAGATAAAGGTTAAGTGTAAATTAATGAAATGTTTGCCATGATGTGGCGACTTCAAAACTGATGTTGAAAATTGTTCGTTGACTGCCATTTTCAAAATGGCCGCTAAAAAAGGCGGGAAAATTCAACATTGTCTGATTTCAACGAAATTTGGTTTCCATTAGGATATTGATGTTGCGACTTCAAAACCGGTGTAGAAAATTGTTCGTTGACCGCCATTTTTAAAATGGCGCCAAAAAAAGTCGGAAAATTCAACATTGTCCGATTTCAACGAAATTTTGTTTCCAAATAGATATCGATGTTTCGACTTCAAAACCGGTGTTGAAAATTGTTCGTTGACCGCCATTTTCAAAATGGCCACCAAAAAAGGCGGGAAAATTTTACATTGTCCGGTTTCTATGACATTTGGTTTCCAAATTGGTCTTGATGTCGCAACTTCAAAACTGATGTTAAAAATTGTTCGTTGACCGCCATTTTTAAAATGGCCGCCAAAAAAGGCGGGAAAATTCAACATTGTCCAATTTCAATGAAATTTGATTTCCAAGTAGATATTGATGTTGTGACTTCAAAACCGATGTTGAAAATTGTTTGTTGACTGCCATTTACAAATGACGTCTCAGCTTCAAAACTGGTTTGAAAGTGGTCCTTAGCAAGAATGCTTTTTGTCAAAACAGCCCAAAAAAAGAAATTTAGTAAAACATGATCAGACTAAAAAAACAGTTCAAAATATTGGAGGTGTTTGAGCTACGACAGTTTGAGAAACTAAAGATCAACTGTATAACTTGCAATGTTACCTTGATTGTGGCAACTGAAAGCCAGGTGAGCGATACAGGCTCCTGGGAGCCTCTGGTTATACACTTTCTCGTTTCCCGGACAGGAAAAAATATTTTACAAAGACTCTTAAAGAGGTCGCCTTTTCCGGTTTCACGGGCTAAATTTTAAGCGGTTCCGCTTCACGCTCGACATCTTTTCCCGTTTTCACGTGCTCTTTTCTCCCACAATCCTGTTTCCCGCTAACTCAAAAAGGCTTATCCCGCTTCCCGCTTATACCCCATCGAGATCCACCATATAGTCACAAACTTGCTCATTTTAAAGATCCCTATTTCACACATCTTAATGTATTACCTAGCCTTCAATTTAGTGATAATATGCCGTCTGTTAGTTGTCCTTCGACATCCAATTCATCTACTCATCTCAAAGTCAAAGTTTGGAAATTTGATAAAAACTTAGTACTTTTATTTTTACTTCTTGGTCATTCAAGCGTGATCAACCTTATATGATGAAAATGTTTTTTTTTCCTGCGGACATAGCATCTTACAACATTGTTTTCATTTGTCAAGGTCATCATATAGATTGTTAAATATAAGAACTTTAGATTGACAGCTGGACAGGTAATTCAACTTATTCTTCTACATCACTTAGGAAAGGCGAGATTTTAGAGAAAAAGATCATTCATAGATCAGTCCTTTTCTTATTTGGAATCATGCTTAAACACGACAACGAAAATCTCCCTTTCTTTTATTTGTTACTCAAACTACATGTACATCAAATTCCATCCACGGAGATAAAGCTGGTTCTTCCAGTTGTTTTTCGAAAATCCACTCTCTCGAATTCTTACACACATTCTATCTACTGTTATAGAAATATAGTTTCTACAACGAGAACTAAGTTGATTATGAAATTTCTCACATCGAGTTAAATAAATTTTGCAAATGATTGAAAACGACGCTTGCCGAGTTTTTAAACATTTGAAAATTCATTTAGCAAGATGTGAGAAATTTCATAATTAACGTGTTTAAGTTGTAGAAAATGTTTCTCTAATGACATAATGTAAAACACCGAGGATTATGTTCCGAATAGATTTGGCGGGAAATTCCACGCGAATTGTTCTCTCACTAGTGACGAGAAATATTTTTATCACATCGGTCAAATTTGCTAGAAATTAGAAAAGGACTTCAAAACATTGAGTATTCAGGCTTTCTCTACCAGTAGTGTCAATAAGAAATAAGAGATCTTCTTCAAAATCTGAAAGATTCATTGTTAAAATTTTGTCACAATTCCAAGGCATTCGATTCTTCTAGACTGAAAAGTCCTTTACCTATTCACTACTCAAAGATAGATTACATCTACTAATCTTTTCTATAAAAATGTTAAACGCAGATCGTTTTGAAACGTCGTGAAAAATCTTATTTCGTCAACGACCACATCGATTCCAACAAAAGAATTCTTATATTATGAAGCCGAATTTAATACAAAAAATACAAAAAGGAAGGTACATTGTCAAGTTCTTTTATTTCACCTTTCGATATATTGGTGATGTTCTTTCACTCAACAATCCATATAAAGTTCACATACTACATCTTAGAGGGGCGGAAGGACCTTTTACGGGACGCCGGGATCAGATATTTTATTCAACGGGAATTCGGGATTAATAATTAACGGGATCCGGGATTTGTGTTGTTATTTTTCGGGAATCGGAATTGAAAATTTTATTTTCTCGGGAATACGGGATATGGCAATTATTTTCTCGGGATTCCGGGATCATAACCCCTCTTACCCACCCTCATCTTAGACTATATCTCCCGTTATACTGGCAATTCAAGTCACTAGTATAGCTACGGAAACAAGTAAGTGGGCTTTCTTCTCAAAATTGACATAGATGGACGACTATAAAGTTATGACAAACGTGATGATTTCAACGTTCCTATCGATAATTTCCCATTCCTTAGAAGTTTACACTCCTTCTGCTCTCCCATACGGTGATATATATCTCTGCTGATACGATATGCTATATAGGCATTTTCCCAACACGAGGACTTCACAAACAAATATATATTACTGACTAGAAATCTACTGGTCCAAAGAAATGAGGAGGAATGCTTTCAAGAAATGAAGATTCCGTAAAATCGAGTTAGTTCAGTTGCAATAGTCTAGTACGGAAACGCATGTGCGCCACTTTCGTAACTTGAGACTGGCGTTTTTTTACATGAACTAGATCTAACAGTGAATTGTTTATTTAACTTATCAACTTTAGTTCTTTCTGCATTGCCGAGATATAACTTTGGACATATCATTTCTCACATGACGGGCGACTAGCGTGCGTAGCAGGAGACGCTTCCCCGGGCAGACTTCCGGAGAGTTCATGTGAACATGTCCACATTATCTTTCATAGTTGTAAAATGATATTTGAGGCGGGACAGTAGGGAGTTTCATCCCTGAATCCCGGTTTTATTTTTACTCAATCCCGAAATTCCGAAATACAAAAGAAGAAATCCCGGCTCCCGGTTCATTTATTCCCTACAATCCCGGGTTTAAGTAATAGCAATCACGAATTTCCGAGCTTAAAAACTTCCTATCCCCTCACCCCGATGTGCATAGCGTTGCTTTGCTATACGGTTGTAACGTTTCTGTTTACCCTGTTTGATAATCTGTACCAATGTTGGTTCATCACGACCGACGTCCATTTAACATGGGATTTGAAATAAATCTTTGTATCAGATCCAATATAATTACGAATTATCAGATTTGATGCAATTTAAATAATGCCATTTAAACTTAACTTGACTAATAATTGTCAACTAAATAAGTAATATCGTTTGCTCAATATGCGTAACGGGATAATTGAGTTGTGGGGGTCATCTCAAAAGACATTTACGTGAAAATCACTTAAAGCAAATATTGAACTTTTAATGTTTAAAGGTTTAAAACAAATGAAGTGTTATCCCTGTTTCACCTATCATGACAAACATTAAAGAAACATTTACAGATTTATGCACGGCCATTTCCATATTGTCTGAGACTTCCATATTGGCACGAGACAAAGTCGAGGGCCAATATTGGTCAATGAATGATGACCAGGCCAATACGGAAATGCCTATGTATTAATCGGGGACGATAATAAGATATTTTTATACAAATATTTAAAACAAGAACCATCTGAAATGGAATATTATTTGTCCCATCCCAATTTTGAAACCCGTAAATATATAACTAAATTTAGAACTAGTGAGGACTCGCTTCAAATTGAAATCGGGAGATATGAAAAAAATACCTAGAGACCAGAGATTTTGTATAAGCTGTAAACAAAAATTAGATGATGAATATCACTTTTTTCTACATTATCCTATAAATAATCATCTACGTAACGAACTAGAATTTAATTTAGATTTTGACCTAAAAACTGGATCAGACATAATAAATTTAAAAACAATTCTGAATCCGTCAACACCTTCTAATATTAAAGCAGTTGCTTCTTTCATAAAGAGGTCATTAGAACTGAGGGGAGAAGGTTAAGCTTTACTGTTTTAATATTAAAAAAAAACTTTGAAAGTTTGAAATGTTTGAAAGATATGATTTTTGGATGTTTCATGCGATTTGTATTGTGTTCTTTTTGTACTGTATTGCTATGACTGTAACGAGTCTTTTGTCTGCAAATAAAGATTGTATTATATACAATGTATTAGTTTTTGGTCCTGAAAATCTCACTCTTAAGTGTCTTTTTACATACGTATTGTTATGGAAAATTCAGAAACAAAAACTGATAGTAAGGGTGTATCGCACCGAAATTTTGGCCTACTGCAAAGACTTATCAACATCATTTGCCAGGCATATATTTAAATAATGTAAGTCTGGTATTCAGCCATCCCAAGAAGGCCTTCAAACCAATGTATACTTGAAAGGACTACTACTAGATATTGACCCAGTAAAAATAGGGTGTATAATTTGTAACTAAAGCCTTATTTAAATCTCTATAATCCCTATCAGTGGAGGAAGATGACGGGATACATTTTTTACATGAAAAAAGGGCATGGGGGAAGGGACCGACAACTAAAACGAGATCATTGACAGGTGTGTATAAAGGGCATAACCCACCCCCCCTTTCTAGACTCATCTTTGATAATATTTAAGGCGTACTTTGGACTTGACCACTTGAGACCATGGACACCATGGAAAAGTCGAAGTAATCTGTACTCGTACTTCAAATTTCAAAATGGTTTTTAGAAATTAAAAATAGATTATGGACTTCATCTTTAATTTTGGTCGTACTCTGGACTCAATTGGGGGGGGGGGGGGGTGGTTATACCCTCTATACACCAACTCAAAATATGTTACTGAAGCGCATCAGAAACATGCATTGACGGTTGTGAAGCAATTCTCTACTACTGAGGCTTCTCTAGGGTATATTGGGATACGGGATATTTACCACTTTTGTTAATGGGATATGGGATATTTTAGGCAAAAAGTACCGGGATATGGGATATTTTGACAATGGAAAACGGGATATTCCAATAATTAATGGGATATCTTCAATTTTCAAAGGGATATTTTAGACCGGACTTATTGGGATATGGGATATTGGGACACCCCCTAAACAAGCCTCACTACTCCTTTGTTTAGAAAGAAGAATATTCAATTCTTTAAAAAAGTTTTTTTTCTATTCCAAGATTAGCTAAATGGTTACATATCGGAGATTAAGATATCTTTGAGTCTTAAAATGCTATAAATTTTAATAAATTCTTGCTATAAATTTTTATGGCATGGGCATTTGTAAAGTTTGATTACTGTTTGTTTTATACAAGTTGTGTGTGCATTGGCAAGGGATATATGGTATTTAAAATCCTACATTTAAAAAACGAACACGGAATTTTACCCTTTTTTAAATTTGTAGATTTTTTAAACCTTGAATAATTTTGGTTGTGTTTTATGAGTTTTAAATAACTATAAGTAGTGTTTTACCTGTTCATATAGAAACAAGGGATAGTTTCGTCATGATACACGGAATTCTTTAGTCCAAAATCAAAGATGGTTGAAAAATTGGATTTATGTAAAATTAAAAATTGTGATAAAGTGTGGTACATTTTAAAATTGTGATATAGATAAAAAATGAACTTGAAAACAAAACGCAGCATTACGGGTATGTATTTTTATAAGTAAATACTATTAAATTATTCAAGGGTATATTTTCTATATCCCCCTCGAGAATTTTAAGTAGTTCTCAGCCCAGATTTCCAAACCCACTTCTGTGTCCAAACCATTACACGAATTTCATTACAACAGACAATAATCCCTCTCATATAATGTAATTAGAACATTATATGTATTTTTTAATTGGAAAGAATTATATATACTTGTGGGGGGGGGGGGGGGGGGGCATTTGAAGGATATTTGATGTAACATAATAAAGATGTCATGAAACATAATAAAGAAATCATGAAACATAATAAAGAAAACATGTAACATGATAAAGAAAGCATGTGACATAATGAAGAAGTTATGAAACATAATAAAGAAGTCCTGAAACATGATAAAGCCGAAAACATGTAACATTATAAAGAAAGCATGTGATATATAAAAAAAACATGTAACATGATAAAGAAAAAATGTAGGTATGAAAAAGAAAGCATATGACATTACAAAGAAGTCATGAAACATAATAAAGAAATAATGAAACTTAATGAAGAAAACATGTAACATGATAGAGAAAGCATGTGACATAATGAAGAAGTTATGAAACATAATAAAGAAATCATGAAACATAATGAAGAATACATGTAACATGATTAAGAAAGCATGTAGGCATGAAACATAATAAAAAGAAACCATGAGACATAATAATTTTTTTTATTTTTCATTTTATTGATAACTATACAATACATTTAAACAATGATAAATATGAACAAATAAAAAAAGTAAGACAGTATTATTTCGATGCTAAAACAGTATCAGTTCTAATGACTGCTGTATATAAGATACCACTGTAAAGAAAACATATAACATGATAAAGAAAGCATCATGAGACATAATAAACTAGTCATGAGACATAAAGAAAACATATAACATGATAAAGAAAGCATAATAAACAAGTCATGAGACATAATAAAGAAAACATATAACATGATAAAGAAAGCGTAATACAGAAGTCAAGAGACATAATAAAGAAAACATATAACATGATAAAGAAAGCATAATAAACAAGTCATGAGACATATAACATGATCAAGAAAGCATGTAACATAATAAAGAAGTCATGGAAAATATGCAATATAATAAAAAAAAATAAAAAGTTACATAAAAACAAAACGTAACATAATTTAAAATTTAGGTACTAAACAAAGTAAAGATACTGTATATAAAATAATACAAAAGCACCCTACATAGTAAGAAGACAGAAATATACATATGAAAAAGAAAGGAAAGGGGGTAATGGCAAGATGACAACATCAGGTTAAAACGACCCAAAACAAAGCAAAGTCGTAAATGGCCCCAAAAGTAAAAAAGTGAATAAATCAATGGAAACAAACCAATAACCCGAATATCAAGAAACTAAAATTTTCTAAGAAGACAAGGACAAACCAATAACCAACATATTCCTGACTTGGGACAGGCGCAAAAATTGCGATGGGTTAAACTCGTTTTCTTGAATCCAAACCCTTACATGTTCATAAATAAACGATATTACATCAATACAGAGAAATATTGGGTTCCATACTGATGGTTCGCAGAGAATTTATTGATGGTTCGCAAAGAATTATTCGCCAAAAACAAACCAAATTATCTAGAAGGTTTCAATCACAGTTCAGAGGAATATCGAAACAGATAAAAAATTCACAGATTGTTCTACGTACCAACAAATCTAGACAACTCTGCCACAATGAATTGATCGATGTCGACCGACGACTGATAGGTGGCATATAGAGTGGAGTGATTTAAGTTACCGGACTGACAAACAATGACAGTGACAAAACCGGACTTTTCACTGGCAGTGTGACGGTTGCCATGCGTGCCACACGGGTGCCTTCCGGAGCACCTGATGATAACTCAGTTTTTATAGGGCTTCACACTGCTAGTGCTTTAGTTGTGTGACGTTCTTGTTCTTTTTGTGTATTTGTTTTGTCTTTGTCATACTGTTTAAATTCGTGTTGGATGTGAATTGCCGTGATTTTGGATTTATGATTTTAGAATCCCCCTGTCCTCGTTCTTGCTTCGGTATTCGTTAACCGATGTATTTAAGCCCCTTACAACAGTTAATGTGGCGATGAAAACAGATAAACTGGAAGCCTGAATATGAACATGTTGAACCGAAGTAGACACATATTGTTTTGTTCATATTTTTTCTTATGCAATCAAAATTTTTGAATAAATGTTGTGAGTTTAATATACTTAAATCCTGTACGACACGCTCACTTGTTACGAATTAATATTTCAAAAAGTAATTCAGGCTCTACGAATTAAAATATTGAATATAATCATCTTGCGTAAAATTACATTTTTACCAGCTTTGAAATATACCTTATCGGTATTAGAGACAATATTACAAGGCTGGTCTTCGGCGGAGAGAGCTTCAAAGTCAGAACACCCGAAGTCAAAAATTAGAATACGAAAGGTACAAGAGCTAGTAGCTCACCTGGTACATGACTTGCATGGACAATACAAATAATCTCAATGATAAAGAGTCCCATTTTCCAGTATGACAATAGACCTCGATGTGATACGACCCAGTGTGTCAGGGGATATCATCTTTGTATGCATTTCCCATAGAGTCCTATTTTAACTATGATTCCTGTTGGCGGCCATCTTTAATCACATGTGAACTTACTAGACACATTTTTCAAAGGACTCTTGTTTGATTCCAAAAGGAAATGTTGTTTCAGAGGAGAAGATCTTTGAATTTGTTTCCCTATTAGGTCCAATGTTAATAATTTCCATGCTGGCCGCCATCTTGGATATGGCGCGGATTTGCCAGGCACAATTTTGAAAGACAGCCAATGAGGGACAGTTTTGACCAGGTTTGGTTCCAATTAGCCAATTAGTTTCAGAAGAGACGATCTCTAAATGGGTTTTTCCATAGGGTCCAATGTTAAAACTTAAGTTCCTGGCGACTATCTTGGATTGCAGACTTAGTATTTTTTTTTAATGGAGCACCAAAGCACTATGATGACTACATGTATTTTTATTCCAATCAACCGAGTAGTTAAAGTGAAGAAAGTCTTTTCCAATATGGTTCAATGTTAAGCTATATTCCTTGCTTGTGGCCATTTTGGATGTGATAGGAACTTGCCAGACACATCATAGTTTTCAAAGAAAACCAGCAAAGGACAAATGTGACTAAGTATTATTCCAATTGGACAGGCAGTCTCAGAGGAAAAGATCTTTGAATGTGTTTTCCCATAGGTTCCAGTGTTAAACTATATTCCCCGCTGGTGGCCATCTTTCATCTGATTTGGACTTGCCGGACAAATTTTCCAAAGGGGACAAACTAGGGACAGTTGTGATACTTGTGTCGCCTGTTGTAGCAGAGTCGACACATATGAATTCCTATCCGTCATCTTACGTCGTTGTCATGCATTGTCGTCCTGTGTCGTCTGTCGGTAACTCCTTCAAAACTGCTAGTCCAATTCCAACCAAACTTTCAGGATAGGCTGTTCACCTGGTGTAGTTGTACACCTCATACTTAGAATTTTGGTTGTACATATTTTAGGGGTTCAAGGAGCCAAAATATCTCATTTGTTAATCTAGTTTCTTAATCCACAACTCAATTATTACTTTAAGACAAATTCCAACCAAACTTGCTGGATATGTTGTTTAACTGGTGTAGGTGTGCACCCGATGTTTATTCGACATTTTAGACGTTCAAGGAGCAAAAATAACTTATTTGTTAATCTTGCCTGTTAATCAACAACTCCATCACAACTAGAGGTCAGATTCCAACCAAACATGCAGGATATATTGTTCGCATGATCTAGTTGTGCATCTGATACGTAAGATTTTGATTTTACAAATTTAAGTGGTTCACTGAGCCAAAATAGCTCATTTCTTAATTTAGCTTGTTATCTAGAACTCCTTCAAAACTGTGGGTCGTATTCCAGCCATTTTCGGAGATGTTGTTCACCTTATATAATTTCACACCTGATACTTAAAGTTTTAATTTTACAGATTTCAGAGATTCGCTGAGCAATAATAGCTCATTTGTTTATTCGGTTTGTTAATCTGCGACTTCTTCAAAACTGTCTGTCAGATTCCAACCAAACTTTCAGTATGTATTGTTTATCAGATCTGGTTATGCACATTATACTCAAAATTTTGTTTTTACAGAATTGACATTTCTAAACAAATTTGTAGTATACGTTTTCTCCAGGCTAGACATGCACATAGTACTTAAAATTTGAATTTTACAGATATCAGAGGTTCACTTGACCAAAAATGACTCTTCTGTAGTGTAGGCGACACAAGGGTTCCATGGACCCAATCATTTTTAAGAGGACCACCTAAGCACTATCATGACCAATTTTGATTCCAATTAACCAAATATTTATAGAGAAGAAAGTCTTTGAATGTGTTTTCCGATATGGTTTAATGCTAAACTACGTTCCTCGCTATCGGCCATCTTGGATGTGATGGGAATTGTCAAGCAAATTTTTCAAAGGACACCAACTAAGGATTGATGTGGCCAAGTATGATTCCAATTGACCATGCAGTCTCGGAGGAGTTCTTTGAATGTGTTTTCCCATTTGGGTTTATGTTAAACTATGTTCCTCGCTGGCAATCTTGGATCATCTGATTTGGACTTACCGGACAATTTTTTTTTTCAAAGGGGACTGGTCAGTTTTGTATGATCTTCTGAATCTTCGGACATAATTTTGAATATAGATTCCCTGGTTATGATTCAGACTAAGTTTGGTTTCAGAGGAGATTTTTGAAAAAGTTTACGACAGACGACGGACGTTTTTATCAAACCCTCATGTAGGTAAAATTTCATTGAATAAATGTTGTAACTTATCAGACTTATGTTTCATTTTCAGCTGGGAAAACGTACGTCCCAACGAATGTGAAGGTAAACAAACAAAATGGCTTGTATGAAGCAAGACGATATGCCTACGACCAGCCTAGAGATTTGTTTGCCAAAGAGGCGACCAAAGGAGTCAAAACTCCTCCCGATCCATTCAAAAAGAAAGTGGGATATACACCGACATACACAGGGAGTGATATTGCCAATAGGAAAATTGGAATGTACAAGGGTATCCCTTATGAACATTATTATGAATATGGGTTTCCAAACGACAAGGATCGGCCAAAGCAGGAACCAAAACCCAAACCGAAACCTGAAAAACCTATAGAAGAGCCCAAAAAAGAGAAGCCTGTTATACGATCGGTAAGATTTTTTTCTTACTTGTATTCTTTGTAAGTTACATGTATATGTTACAGTACAAATTGGAATCCAGTAGGATCCAGAATCCTCCTAGTACAAATTGGAATTCTAATTTCTACTGGGACAAATTAGAATTCTAATTTGAACTGGATTTAATCCAGTACATATTGGAATTCCAATTTCTCCTAGGAGAAATTGAGATATCCTGATTTATACTAGTAGGATTCTGAATCCTACTGATTTTCTAGTATGATCCAGAATAATACTGGATATTTTGTTCAGGAGGATTCTGGATATTACTAACATCCAAAGCTGAAAAAAGGTTTTTGAGTTTGTTTAAAGAAGTAGGTATTTCATATTATTTTAATTTATAAAAACTTACTCTATTATCCCACTTCCTCTCCGTTTCATAAATACTAAAACAAAAGAATGACAAATGACATAATTATAATATAACTGTTCACTTGATTTAACAATGGCGAAACTCTACGGCATCTGGTGGAACAAGGAATTTTCANTTTGTTTAAAGAAGTATGTATTTCATATTATTTTAATTTATAAAAACTGACTCTATTATCCCACTTCCTCTCCGTTTCATAAATACTACATTTGTAAAACAAAAGAATGACAAATGACATAATTATAATATAACTGTTCACTTGATTTAAGAGGGGCGGAAGGACCTTTTACGGGACGCCGGGATCA
>MJUU01001596.1:20412-50526 GCA_002080025.1 Modiolus philippinarum
ATTTACAACAAGGGCATCGCATATATTATTGCATTTGCCAGAGTTATTACAAACTGTGGCTGTTATACTGCCATCTTTCTATGAACGCTTTGTTTAACATGACAATGTGTGAACAGTATCTACTCCATCAGTCTCAGAATTGTAGTTCTTAAATATACCATATTCGAAAAAAAAATTGATATTCAAATATACCTCCATGTGTTCTTCCATTTTTGAAGTTCACTTATGAAAACTAGTGATCAAAAGTTTGAACTGTTCTCAAAATTTTAAGAGTTCGAAGCAAAACATCCATTCGATATACAATTAGAAAACTAATCTTATTCGTTCGAAATCAATCTTTTAATTAAATGATCATCAAAACAGTGGAATGGGCATATTACTAATAAACTAATAATGTTTTACTTCTCTATCACTGTTTCTATTGATTTAAGTTAGTAGGATCCAGAATCCTACTAGTACAAATTGGGATATCTCAATTTCTCCTAGGAGAAATTGGAATTCCAATTTATACTAGATAAAATTCAGAACAAATCAGAATTCTAATTTGTCCCAGTAGAAATTGGAATTCCAATTTGTACTGGATTAAATCCAGTTCAAATCAGAATTCTAATTTGTCCCAGTAGAAATTAGAATTCCAATTTGTACTAGGAGGATTCTGAATCCTACTGGATTCCAATTTGTACGGTAACATATATATTTTAGAACACATAAGACTAAAAAAAACACCAATCTCTTGGGCACTGCAATAGAAAGGCGATATTCAGTTTGGGAGTAAAAAGATCGCTGATGCCCACTAATTAATCAGTTTTTTGTGGTTTTAGGCTATTTTTTTCAATTTTACTTCAGAAACAATTTCTCATCGTACATAGCAAATCCAACTTAGACCTGTTTTGTATCGCCCACGACGAAAGGCGCGGAAAGCGAGACATACTCGTACAAAGTTTGACGGAGGCGGCGTAAACTTTCATGTTAACTTTTTGTGATTAGGTCATTTTCTCAGTAACTATAAGTGGTAGCTCAATGATATTTGATATAAAGGTTGGTCTTGAGTAGTACATGACAGTTTGCTATATGACCTCAATTTCACGGCCCAATGAACATGTTAAGTATTTGTGCTTAGTTTAGTTTTTCAGTAACTATAAGTGGTAGGTCGATGATATATGGTATGTAGGGTGGTCTTAGGTAGTACATGACAGGCTGTTACTAGTATATGGTAGGTATAAAAACATTCCAAGATGTGAAAGACTCTGTAAAACTTGTAACGTCATAGAGGATGAGTTCCACTTCTTTTTCAACTGTAAAATTAATTCTTCATGTCGAAAGCAATTTTTAGATTACTATCAGTGTAATATAACACATTTTAATTTTCTAAACCAATTAGACAAACTTGTTCTTATTCTTAATCCGTCAACACCCGATGATAATAAAACAGTGGTATCTTATATACAGCAGTCATTAGAACTGAGGAACGATGATGCTCATACTGTTTTAGTATCGAAATAATACTGTCTTACTTTTTCTTTTTTTTTATTTGTTCATATTTGTCATCATTATTTAAATGTATTGTTTAAATGTCTTTGTTACAATCCTAATGGGTTAAATAGTTTTCAATAAAGTAAAGTTATATGGCTTTTGTCCTTGACCTCAAATTCACTGTCTAGTGAGCATGTTAAGTTTTTGTGATTAGGTCATTTTCTCAGTAACTTTAAGTGGTAGGTCATTGATATTTAGTATATAAGTTGGTCTTGGATAGTTCATGACAGTCTGCTATATGGCTTTTGTCTGTGATCTCAATTTCACGGTTTAGTGATCATGTTAAGTGTCCCAGTATCTATTAATGTAAGGTCAATAATATTTGGTATATGGGTTTGTCCAAGATGGAACATGACAGCCTGCTATTTGGCTTTAGCTCTTGACTTCTTGACTTCTAGTGAACATGTTTGGTTTTTCAGCATCTATCAGTGGTAGGTCACTCATATTTGGCACTTTGGATTTGGGTGAAACATGACAATCTGCCATATTGCTTTTGTCAGTTATGCTTATTTCAAAGTCTAGCGCACATATAACTCATTCCAATTTAAATTTGCAATTCCAGTGATTGCAAATCTAGTGCCGCCATTTTTGAGGGCTGCCATTTAGTGTAAATTACCAAAATGTGCGGAATTTCATGGGACTTACGAAAATCATATTAGTAAGTCTATATGTTAGCACACTTTGACATTATGGCAATTAAAAAACATGGGAATTTCATAATCCCATGGGAAAATGCATTTTCCCATGGGATCTTACTATTACCCATGGGATTTTGAAAAATTCCCATGGGAGGAAAATAATCCCATGGGATATTACTGAAATCCCATGGGAATAATAAAAGTCCCATGGGAAAAATAAAAGTCCCATGGGAATATTTCAAAATCCCATGGGAAATGGTGAAATCCCGTGGGATATTGCATTTTCCCATGGGATTTTGAAATTCCCATGTTTTTAAAATTGCTATAATGTAAAATCATGCTAAGATATCGAGTTACAATTATGATTTTGTTAAGTCCCATGCTATTCTAGACATTTTGGTTATTCATACTACTTTGTACCTCTCAAAAATGGCGGCACCAGATTTGCAATCACTGGAATTGTAAAATTTAAATTGGAATGAGTTATATTAAGTTTTTTTTATTTATTCAGTTTGAGTTTTCACATTAATTTTGCGACCAAGTAGGGATGGCCGAGACATTAATTTGGGTCCACACTTGTCTTTAGCATCTTAACCAATTTTTAAATGTATTTGCTTATCTTGCGTAATTTGATGATTAACCATTTCTAGAAATCCAAATTAAGGCTTTAAATTTTCACTTCCACTGTGCATCGCTGTTTACCCCCCCCCCCACCGTCACAGTAAACGTAGCACATGGTATATTCAGAATACAGAATTTTTTATTTGCCAGATCAAGGTCCCACAAGGTTTATATGTTTTACAATGATTATGTACAGAGTACATATGCTTATCAACATAATGTCAACAAAAATAAATGAGTATACACTATTTTAAGTTATGTAAAGATACTAGGTGTGGTTAAGTTCAGTAGAGCAATAATTGCTAATTTGGTAAATAAGAGTACAGTCTGTCCGGACTAAAGTGACCTACTATGTGTAATTTTAGCGCTTACATCTACCCCCATTACAATTATTTCTCTGAATATCACGAAACATACTTGATCGCAATTTTTCAGTTTGGTCCAAATTGGCCTCACTTGAGGTATATCTAAGGTAAGGTGTCTGACTACCTATGGGAAGTTCGTCAAACAATTTTCCTTTTTAGGCACGCTTGGGTTTGAAGGATTCTCGGTGTAATAATAAAATAAACATAGACATTGCATGTTAATTCAGCTGCTTATAATTAACTCTTAACTTGTGTTGGACCAATATTACAATATTTTTCAGCTGTACTACTTGAACATATTAGAGGTCATACTAATATAATTATACAATTATACAATATTCGTTGCACCGACAACTGCCATTAGTTCTCATTCAAAAAGACTGCATTTCAGATTGTTCGCATATTTGTTGTCATATATTGTTTTATCAAAGTTATGAACAACATCTGAACATCTATACATTTATTGTTCTTCATTGGAATTAATTGCCATGATATATTGAACAGGTTTCTATAATTTATTTCTAAAGAAGGTGTGGTGCACACTGCTTTCGACTCACAGAATATATGGAACTCTCGACTGCGTTATATATGTAACTCTCGGCTGCGTTTCGAGCAATACGTTTACTTTGCGTAATACGGCATACAGTCGCAACTTGCTTGCCCGTTTAAATTATTGACACTTGAACCGATTTAATTTCCCTGTTGTGTCAAGTCGATGCCACATCGAATGTCACTGTTTCCCACCATCTCTCGGTCGGTCTCTTCGTTTGCATAAAGATAACATGGTCATGTCATTGTATGATGAATTATATTGTTACAGTAAAGACGATTTTTTTGCTGTTGTTTTACATTGACGTTTCGTTTTTATTTCAGGAGTCGCCGTTTCCATTCAACGCCACAAAAAGTGTGTCTCGGACGTTACTCATGTTATCCAAGAATAAAATCCGACCAATGAAAACTGATTATAAAATGACTGAAGAATTTGATTGAGTGATTCGATAGGGCAAAAGGGAAAACAAACAGAAAACAAAATTAAATAAACCTACTGGAATTTTAGATTAACTGCCGCAACTTTAATGCTGAGCAATTTGATATCTAAATTGTGAAAAGTAATCAGGTTACTGTTACAAACAAATAATAACTATTCTAAGCTCCGATTTATGCACATTTATATTTTTATTCATTATACCGTATGTTTTTTATTCATTATGCAATATTTATGCCGTGACGACTGTTACCCAACCGGGGCTATCGCAAAAAGGAAAAAAATATGAAGGTCGATATGTACCTGTGTGTGTGTGTGTGTGTGTGTGTGTGTGTGTGTGTGTGTGTGTGATGAATACCACTTTGTTATGCTTTGCAAATTATTTAGATCCGAGAGTCTCATAAGAATACACAGACCCTTTGATTTAAGTACAATTAAAAATATGGAGAACTTGAAGACTTTTATTTCAAATATTTATAATTATGAAAGTCGAAATTTTGAAATGTCTATTGTTAATTATTTTAATGGTGTTACGAGAATGATTTTGGAGATATTAAAATGATCCACATGCAGTGTAAATATGTGCCCGTTGGTGACCACTGTTACTAGATTTTTTTCTGGTAAAGTGTACTTTGTTCACTTTTTGCTGCATTTTTCCGGTAAACTCGTATCTTATGTACCCATGTACTTTGTTCACTTTTTGCTGCATTTTTCCGGTAAACTCGTATCTTATGTACCCATACGTTTAAGTAGTATCAATATTAGACTGAGACTTGATACAATTGCATATTGTAAATGTATTCGATACGACATATATTCTACGCATGACTAACTTTGACTGAATTTCCATTTTCATCGTATAACAAAATACCGAAGTTCTTGTAAATTTAGTGTCTGCATACTCATGGTCATCTCGATAACTTACAACTCTCCAGTGCAAATTAATTCAAAACATTTGGAAAACAAAAAACCCAACGAAAAAGCTGAAAGAGAACAAAGATCCAATTTGATCCAATTAAACGAAACTCATTTTAGAACAGAACTTAGCCAAAGGGAGATAACCCTTAATTAAAAACTATATCTTTTAGAAATAATCATTGCAAGTTTCATAATAAAATCGTTGTTACTTGCCAATAACAAAAGCTGTTGAATACACTGTGGAACCAAGAGGCAACGAAAAGACGCATTTTTAGTACAAAGAAAACATAAAAGTCACCCGCATCTAATATTTCTTACATGTAAGTGGTTATTATTTTTTATCATGTCAGTATTTCGAACGTTACTTATAAACAAAGGAAAACGTACGTGTTGATATCTTGTGCAGTTGTATATGGTGATTTGCTTATTTTTAATTCACCAGGCATAAAGGGCCATATGGGCTTTTACAATCATTTTGCTTCTTTCGTTCGGCCGTAACGTCCGTCCGTCAATTTCGAAGAAAATAATTATGGTGAACCATATAGGAGTTGCGTCCCCTTTTTCGTTGAATTTTCTTTTTTTATGTTTTGGGTTATATTTTCAACACTTTTTCAGATAGAGGTTATGTTTGAATATCAAAAATGTTCAGCTGATCAAGAACTACAATTTCTACATATGTCAGGCAGGTTTGCATTTCATCCTGAATTGCCGCCACCGGGTACCATAGCTTATTACTGAAACCTATGGGAAAAAGTTGTAAATTGCATATTCGTGAAAACCATTTCATATATCAAGATGATGTTAACTAGGCATTATAACATAATGGTGATCTACCAATTTTTATATATTTGTACCGAACAGAAATCCAAAATGACCGTTTCCGGGAAACACACATTCCCTATGGAAAATTATTTTAAATTGTTTTTCTTGAAAACTGCGTCACACATTAAGTTGATATCAATCAGGCATGGTAACATAATTCGTCATTTAACAAATGTATGATTTTAGTATCAATCATAAATCCAAGACGGTCGCTACTGCTTAGCTTAGTTTAAAATCAGGCCCTTGTAGAAAATGTTGTAATTTCTAATTTTTGAAAATCGTTTCATTTATCAATTTGATATAAACTAGCCATGGAAATATTATGGTCATCAAACAAATGAGTGAATTTAATACCAATCATAAATCCAAGATGACCGCCGCTACAATTAAACTCTATGGAAAAATGTTTAAATTGCTCATTCTTGAAACCGTTTCATACATAAAGTTGATAACTAAACATGGTAACCGCATGATGGTGCTCACCTACCTAATTTTATATATTTGTATATATTAATCAGAAATCCAAAAACTCTGGGGAATACAGTGTAATATAGAACACTATGGGAAAAATCTTTAAAATTGTTTATTCTTGAAAAGTACTAGTATTTCATACAACCAAATTGATATTAACTAGGTATTTTAACATGACAATTATCTATCAGATGAAAGATTTTACTATCAATTGGCTGTCACCTCAGATTATTTATCAATTTAACCCCGTTGGAGAATCTTTTTAGATCAGTGGCCACCATGTGAGCGATACAGGCTCACGTGAGCCTCTTGGTTTATATATTAAAATCATAATGAAACAAGATTATGTCTCATAGTGGTGCTTTTGTTAACATGTTATATGCACAGGCGTGTGTATTATATGCTGTTTCTTAATCAAATCTCAAATGGAGTTTGGAGACTTAT
Organism: Modiolus philippinarum; assembly: GCA_002080025.1. NCBI lineage: Eukaryota > Metazoa > Mollusca > Bivalvia > Mytilida > Modiolidae > Modiolus > Modiolus philippinarum. The sequence goes on from MJUU01001596.1 coordinate 27,210, forward strand.
TTCTTTACTCTTTCTTTCTTCCAGTCGCAGTGAGATCTCAAAGTTTGAAAGATGTCCACCTCGTGGAAAAGGGGGTCCATTCGTCCATTCAGGAGGGTACTTTATAACTTGTGGGAAAATGAAATTTTGCATGTTTGTCACCATACATGAAAGACTATCTTTATCACTAGTCTCTTAAAAATTATCCATGAAACATCAAGTTCTAAATAATTAATTTCAGAATAGCTACTTTGCTATGGACCTGCCATGAAATTAATTTTTTTTGAAAATGCATTTTCTTTTACATATTATGTTTTTATCTGAGCAATATGTATAATCCAGATAAATAGGGGAATCTCTGCCCATTGTAAAAATTTATTTCATAATCAAATTAAGTCAAGTTCCCTTGAAATTCAAAGAAGTATGTCCATTTAGGCGTGAATTTTGTTCCTTTGTTGGGTGATTTTCATAATATGCTCAAACTTTGTCGAAAATCGTGTAAGGTGGTGTCTGGTATATGTGTTCTTCTTGAAAATAAAATTAATATATGCTACACTTGTATGTTTTCTGGATTATTAGCAGTCGAACATTGTTGTAAATAACCTTTTGTGTCCATTTTAGCTAATTTACAGTGTTTGAGAGAATAGTACTACTAGTACTCAAAGGACACCGAGAACCAACACCAATTTTTTAGGCGAATGTATAAACATTTGGCGTTCCAAATGGCAGTTAGTTTATTTTGGTTCTGGATGTCCTATTCAACGAATTTCAACAAAAACCTACAAACATAGGTAATCAACGATTACAAAGTTCGCCTCGTTATGGCACATGGACACAGAAACCCTATTTGGCCAGGGTGTGCATTTACCATACCTTAGGCATGTATACAAAGGCTAGATGATCTTACCATGTACAGTAACCGAGACCTGAATTCGGACATAAACGGTAAAGTGACCTAATTTTGCCTGGATGCTGACCTACCCCCAAAGATGTATGCACATGCAAGGTTAGATGATTGTACCATGTACAGTTACTTAGATCTGAACTCGGACATACACTTGAATGTAAGTCGATCATGCGGAAAATATAAGTCAAAGTCACCTAATTTTGCATGGATGCTGACCTACCCCCAGAGATGAATGCACATGCAAGATTAGATGATCCTACCATGTACAGTTACTTAGATCTGAACTCGAGCGTAAACTTGAATGTAAGTCAAACATGCGGAAAATATAAGTCAAAGTGACCTAATTTTGCCTGAATGCACATGCAAGGTCAGATGATCGTACCATGTACAGTTACTTAAATCTTAACTCGGACCTAAACTTGATTGTAAGTCAATCATGTGGAAAATATAGGTCAAAAAGACCTAATTTTGCCTGGATGCTGACCTACCCCCAAAGATGCATGTACATGCAAAGTTAGATGATCTTACCATGTACAGTTACTTAGATCTGAACTTGGACTTAAACTTGAATGTAAGTCACTCATGCGGAAAATATAGGTCAAAATGACCTAATTTTGCCTGGATGCTGACCTACCCCCGAAGATTCATGCACATGCAAGGTTAGATGATCCTACCATGTACAGTTACTTAGATCTGAACTCGGACGTAAACTTGAATGTAAGTCAATCATCCGGAAAATATAGGTAAAAGTGACCTAATTTTGCCTGAATGCTGACCTACCCCCAAAGATGCATGCACATGCAAGGTTAGATGATTGTACCATGTACAGTTACTTGGATCTGAACTTGGACGTAAACTTGAATGTCTGAACTCGGACGTAAACTTGAATGTAAGTCGATCATGAGGAAAATAAAGGTCAAATAACTAAATACCGAAGTTACTGTGAATTTTGATACTGCATATGCGCATTTCGACAACTTATGTCTCTTCAGTGCAGCTTAAATCTAAAAGTTTGGAAGACCATAAAGTCAAAGATGTTTAAAAACTGATAGAGAACAAATTACCAAATATCAAAGTGACCTAATTTTGCCTGGATGCTGACCTATCCCCAAAGATGCATGCACATGCAAGGTTAGATGATCCTACCATGTACAGTTACTTAGATATCAACTCGGACCTAAAATTAAATGAAAGCCAGTCAAGCGGAAAATATAGGTCAAAGAGACCTAATTTTCCTGGAGGCTGTGAGTTAGCCCAAGAAGCATCTGTACACAAAGTTTGATAACCCTACCCTTCATAGTTACCAAGATATATACCTAAATGCGGACGCCGGGGGTACTCCAATAGTCCCCCTCAAAAATTGTCAAAATTTGTCAAAATTGCATAGAAGTGGCAAGTTCAGTTGCTGATTCTTTTATCTAAATGTATGAAAATGCTTTCGAATTGATTTTCTTCCGACAATGTATATAACAGATGACCTGTTAAAACCGTTTTAGACAAGATTTAATGTATTTTCAAAATTAGTGCACGATGAATGAAATAAATTCACGGGTAAATGGCCATACCTCGTCCAGAAACCGATTCGGGGGTTCGGAAGGAGACTTTCATACAAATATTGTTATTATTGCAATATTAAGAGTTAATTGTGAAAATATAATGTGATGTTGTTTTGAAATAATAGAACAGATATGTACAATACTATAGGGCCAAATTTTCAAAATAAACACCGAAGCCAGAGCCAAAATCATACATCCAGAATACATGGCAATATAAGGATAACATACAGGCAGAGAAAGTACACGACGAACACGAAACAAACAATACATTAATGAACGCCACAAGAAATAAAGCACTAAAAGTGTGAACCCCCAAAAACAGAAGTGTCATCAGGTTCCATGACCTACATGACACCCGTCACACTGCGAGTGAAAAGTCCAAGAAAAGGAAATAAGAATAACATTACGCATTTGTTACCTGGATCCTTACACCCTATTTCTACACAAGAAAAAAATGTTCAGAAGTCAAAAAAAAAAAAGAAAAAAAAACCTTAATAAAACAAAAACAAACAAACAAAAAAATTCCGGTTATTTCGAAATAACTGACTATTAATCCACATTTTAATGGATCTACAAAGTGCCGGTAAAACTATATTTATATAGATTTTCTAAACGTATATTTGAAATATGAGAAATATACGAAGACTAACATAAAATATTCATGACACTTTTCCTTAAAATATATCGATAAAATATTACACACGATGAAACACAATTTTACCATGATTGACAAATCACAAATGAAAATGAACTTTGATAGTAGCAAGTAAATCAGAAAAATTGGCCTCGGTGGACCCAAGCAGATCAGATTTTAAGTTTAATTTGGAGAGGAATAAAGTGATATATGGCTTGAATTGTGTTATTTTTGCCAGGAATAAAGTGTAATTCTGAAAGGCATAAAGTGTGTTTAGCCAGCGATAACGTTTAATTGCTTGGAATAAAGCATTTAGTCAGGAATAAAGTGTTATCTGGTCAGGAATAAAGTGTAATTGTGTAATTTGGCCAGGAATAAAGTGTAATTGTGTAATTTGGCCAGAAATAAAGTAATTGTGTTAAATGGCCAGGAATAAAGTGTCATTTAGTCAGGAATTGAGTGTTATCTGGTCAGAAATAAAGTGTAATTGTGTATTTGGCCAGGAATAAAGTGTTATTTGGTCAGAAATAAAGCTATTGTTATTCGACTACCTAAAAAATATGAATACGAGTGTTAGAGGAAAGATGGGTAAGGTGCTAATTCAACTGATGATCAAGATCAGTAAAAGACTGAGGGGTTCCATGTAATGATGTTACGATTTGCAACAAAAACAAATTCATCAAAAAAGGAGGATTCAAGTAGTTTTAACATTGGTCTCCTTTGAAAATATTAGAGGCTATGGAAAAACTCAATAAACAACACCGGGCCAAATTGAACCAAATCTGGTCGCAACATTCATTGGATTTAGTGTCCGATATGTTCGTATGACGTCATCTTGGAACATAGTTTCATTTGAAACACTTTCAAAAGATCTTTTCTAAAACCACTGGGCCTGTCGGCAAAACAATTGATCAAAATAGTCCTTGGGTATAATCCGCTTTGAAATAGTGTCTGCCATGACTGCATCTTACCCAAGATGGGTGCCAGCTACATTTGGAAACTCATTCAAAACTTATTTCTTCGGACACTGCTGAACATTTGGAGCCAAATTGATCACAAAAGTCCTAGGGCGGTTCCTTTTAAAACTAGTGTTCTCATCAAAGATGGCTGTCAGCGGGGAGCATAGTTTAACAATGAACCCTACTTTCATAGATCTTAATCTCTTAAGCCAGTCCCCATTACAAATAGTACCCGACATGCCTCGATCTCGTCACTAGCCGACAGTGCGGAACATAGTATATAAAAATGAACTTTGGGATGTGGGATCTGAAAGGGGCTAAATTTGGTCACAGTAGAAATAGAAATAGACACAGACATAGATTCAATTAAAATAATCAAAGTGCACAAGGCTTGGCAGAATAATTTCATTATATGCCCCCTTTCATGCAAACAATAGCAGGTGCAAGGATTTGAAGTTAGCAGGGGTGTAATTGAAAAAAAAACGCAGAAAAATTTAGACAAATTTTGGCCAAAGCACCGATTTTAACCTGAAAATTTGATTTTTTTTTCCGAAGATCGCACGTCCCTCGGGCACCCTGTTATTTAATGCCTGTTGGAGTGAAATATGTTTAATATCATTGAAAAATGTAATCCATGTAAATGTTGTGTACAAGTTGTAATTTTGTACAAGTTATAACATGTACAAAAATGTGTACAAGTTATGAAAAATTTTGAGTACCTTCATTTCATCAAGAATTCTGACAAATTCAAACAAATTCAAACAAATTCATAGTATATTTAACATGATCAGAACTAAGACAAACTTCCTGAATCACTATGACTTAAAAATAAGTGCATTTTAGCATAAAACAAATGCTGCTAAAGATTTTTTTGTAAAATAAATACATTGAAGTTTGCAAGCTTATTGTACTTTAATTACTTATTGTTGGTTTTAAAATATTATAAATACATTAGTCAAAAACTTGAATTTTCTATCACAAATATCATTTTTCAAATTCTGTCACAGAAAATTTGTTGTCTTAAATAATGTAACTAAGTGTTGACTGCAGTACAACTTGTACAATATTTCTGTACAAGTTATAACGTGTACAAAATCACAACTTGTACACAACATATATGTTTGAATGCATAAAACCAAATCTCTCAGGATACTTGAAGCAAATTGTCGTTTTTAGCTCACCTGGCCTAAAAGGCCATGTGAGCTTTTGCCATCACTTGGCGTCCGTCGGCGTCCGTCGTCCGTCCGTCCGTCGTAAACTTTTTCAAAAATCTTCTCCTCTGAAACCGCTCGGTCAATTTTAACCAAACTTGGCCTGAATCATCACCAGGGTATCTTGATTCAAAATTGTGTTCGATTAGTCCGAGGACCAAACAACATGGCTGTCGTTACTAAAAAAAGCACATAGGGGTAAATTGCTGTTTTTGGCAAATAACTCAAAACCATTACAGATATCAAAAATCTGACATGGGGCAAATGTGATCAGCATGACAAGATCTACCTGCCCTGCAATTTTGAAGAAAATCGGACAATCTGTCTTGGAGTTATTGCCCTTTTTTCGTGAAAATTTCAAAATTTTGATATTCTTTATTTTTTATCGCAAAAACTGTAACAGAAAGAGGTCAACTTTAAATTGCAAAAATGTTCAGCATATCAAGATCTACCCACCTTGAAATTTTGAAGAAAATCTGACTACCCATATAGGAGTTTTTGCCCTTTATTGGTCAAATTTAAGAAATTTGGTACTTTTTGTCATCAATTTAAAAAATCTTCTCCTCAGAAGCCACTGGGCCAATTGTTTCCAAACTTGTCCTGAATCATCACCAGGGTAAACAGATTCAAAATTGTGTTCGATTAGTCCGCGGACTAAACAACATGGCTGCCGTTACTAAAAATAGCACATACGGGTAAATTGCTGTTTTTGGCAAATAACTCAAAAACCATTACAGATATCAATAATCTGACAGGAGTAAAAGTGATCAGCATGACAAGATCTACCTGCCCTGCAATTTTGAAGAAAATCCAAAAACCTGTCTTAGAGTTATTGCCCCTTTTCCATGAAAATTTCAAAATTTTGGTATTCTTTATTTTTTATCACAAAAACTATAACAGATAGAGGTCAACTTTAAATTGCAAATATGTTCAACATATCAAGATCTACCCAACTTGAATTTTTGAAGAAAATCTGAATACCCATATAGGAGTTTTTGCCCTTTATTGGTCAAATTTAAGAAATTTGATACTTTTTGTCATCAATTTAAAAAATCTTTTCCTCAGAAGCCACTGGGCCAATTGTTTCCAAACTTGTCCTGAATCATCACCAGGGTAAACAGATTCAAAATTGTGTTTGATTAGTCCATATGGCAAAATGAGGGTTACTTTTTATGCAAATTTATGAATATTCATAGGCAGTTATACCACGTGACCATAGAGAAGTGCCTGTATCCACTTTTTCAATTACCAGCGTTATACGGATAATATTATCTTTTTCACCGTATTCGATTCTAATTTTACCTGCACAAATAAAGTTTCCGGCGCGAATTTCATGAAATATATGAGAAATCTGTGTAAATGTTGACAAAATTTGGACGTTTTCATGAGGTCGTCATCAAAAACGTGCATTTTTTAACATTCGTGGGAACCTTTGTTTCATTTCTGTTGATGTAAGTAGGTATATCACTGAATTATTATTGTTAAACACTTGCATATTCTTTCATGACAAGTTGTTTACCACAGGCACTTGTTTCTATCAATGGGGGGGTCGACCAACTTCTACTTTTACATATTGGTCGACCCCCCCATTGATAGAAACAAGTGCCTGTGTTGTTTACATCTTGAGATTACTTGACAATTTCAATTTCAAATCACAGAAAGTCGACATCTTGCAATATCTTTACAAAGACAATACTACGCAACTCGCTTCAAATATTATTTCCTTCTGGGAACCTTGAATTGTAAAGATATTTTATTCATTTGAATGTGTGGTGAGGGAGGGAAACGTAATCTGTACATTTTATTCATGTAAAACGGACATTTTTATAAAATGTCCGGGCCCTTCATGAAAATGTTTCATTTCTTTTCACAATGTATTTGATATTTTGACGCCATTTTTTCTCACTTTTGAGACACAGCAGTTCCTATTTTTAGCGGTGTAAGATTTCCTTGTCTTACACTAGTGTAAGACAAAAAAATCACGTGCAGTTTACCGGCAAATATTGTGTTTGCACATTTAGGGTCTGTAGTCTACATCTGTCCTCATTAGTGATCATAAATGGATTTAATTTATGTATTATAGAATTGTTAAATAATTTAAAGTAAAATTTTACAGAAAAAATACAAGAAAAATCGTCTTTTAAAATATGGCGCGCTCGGGTATACATTCCTGATTTTATGACGTTACAAAAAGGGAAATAACTCCATGTGTAAACAGACGAAAAAGGGGCGACATTTTTATGTGGATTATAGTATATTTTGGGTGAATACAGTGAGAAATAAAATCAAACACCCGTGGAAGTGCGAGACAAGAGAATCTCAGACACCCTCGGGTAAGATTTCAATCATCTCGGACTCAGCAAGCTTCGTCCGAGACTGGAAATCTTACCCTTGGGTGTCTGAGATTCTCCTGTCTCGCACTTCCCCTGGTGTTAGATTCTTAATGTCTAAAAATGGCGATATATGCAAATGAGCAAAACGGTAAGATTTTGCCATATGCCGAAAACCAAGCAACATGGCTGCTGTTACTAAAAATAGAACAAAGGGGTAAATTGCATTTTTTTTGCAAATAACTCGAAAACCATTACAGATATCAAAAATCTGATTGGGAGTGAAAATTATCAGCATGTTAAGATCTACCCACCCTGCAATTTTAAAGAAAATCCAAAAATCTTTATAGGAGTTGTTGCCCTTTTTCATGGAATTTTCAAATTTTTGTTGTCTTTTATATCCATAACTAGAGAAGATGAAGGTTAAGTGTAAGTTGATTAAAATGTTTTCCATGCTTTGGCAACTTATTAACTGGTGTATGAAATTGTTAGTTGACCGCCATTTTCAAAATTGCCGCCAAAAAAAGGCGGGAAAATTCAACATTGTCTGATTTCAATAAAATTTGGTTACCAAATAGATATTGATGTTGCGACTTCAAAACCGGTGTAGAAAATTGTTAATTGACCGCCATTTTCAAAATGGCTTCCACAAAAGGCCGGAAAATTCAACATTGTCCGATTTCAATGAAATTTGGTTTCCAAGTAGATATCGATGTTGCGACTTCATATTGTTTGTTGACTGCCATTTTAAAAATGGCCGCCAAAAAAGCGGGAAAATTTAGTATTGTCCAATTTCAATGGAATTTGGTTTCCAAATGGGTATTGATATCGCAAATTCAAACCATGCAATGTTAAAAATTGTTTGTTCAGCGCCATTTCAAAATGGCCGCCAAAAAAGGCGGAAAAATTCAACATTGTCTGATTTCAATGAAATTTGGTGTCCAAGTGGATATTGATGTTGCGCCTTCAAAACTGATGTTAAGAATTGTTCCCTGGCCTCCATTTTAAGATGGCTGCCAAAAAAGGCGGGAAAATTCAACATTGTCTGATTTCAATGAAATTTGGTGTCCAAGTGGATATTGATGTTGCGACTTCAAAAGTTGGTTGAAAATTGTTTGTTGACCGCCATTTTCCTATTTCGATGAAATTTGGTTTCCAAATAAATAATGATGTGGTAACTTAAAAATATGTTCTTAAACATTGTTGTTGACTGCCATTTACAAAATTATGTCTCAACTTCAAAACTGGTGTTGAAAGTGGTCATAAGTAGGGATGTAAACGAGTACTCGAATACTCGAGTATCGCTCGGAAGGTACGAATATCGAGTACCTTATTGGTACTCGAATACTCGGCATTAAAATTGCCATTCTGTTTGTTAATACGACTGCCTCCGTATTTCAGATCATTACGCTTTAAAACATAACATCTTGACTGCCCCTAGATATATACAATTAACTAACATATATTGATCATCTTAAGAAACGTGTAGTCAGTCTATGCTACGTAAATTCAAAAGCAAATATCTCCCAAAATACTTTTTTTGATCATGTTAAATTTCTTACAAGCGATTTCTGTATTAACAAAAACAAAAAAATCTGAAAAAGCGAAACATTTTTGAATTTTCATTTTCTCAAAGAAAATAGTTGATAAAAAGAATACCATTTCTCCCTCCCCTCAAAAAAGGAAACAATGAAAGATGAACACTTGTCGTAACAAGTGTAAGACATGGTCAGGAATAACTTTGTTGGTAGCTGTAGATAAAACAAACTTTTAACATATCAATTCTTAGCAGACTTTTCTTTTCGCACACATAAGAGCAAATCTGTTGCTGTCGCTTCAAAATGAATTTTTATTTGAAACGAAAATCGACTTGCTTTATATCGACATATGAAAGTAAAATGATACATACGAGGAATCGATTTAAAGAAAATATCATCACGGTAGGTACATGTAGCTGAGCAGAAAGATTGTTACNAGTACTCGAGTGGCATTTTTCATACAATTTGACATCCCTAGTCATAAGCAAGAAAATTTTTGTAAAAAAAGCGCAACAAAGAAATATAGTAAAACAAGATCAGACTTTAAATACAGTTCAAGATATTGGTGGTGTTTGAGCTAACAAAGTTTGAAAGACTTAAGTTCAACTGTATAACTTAATATGTAAGCTTCATTGTGGCAACTGAAAGCCAGGTGAGCTACAGGCTCCTGGGAGCCTCTAGTTTTTCATCCTCTCACTGCTAACGCAACATGACTGTGTTGAACTATACCTTATTGCGATGTTTTTATATTTATTCACATATTTTCAAGAAATTTCAAATTTCCTCCTGTTTCTTTGTTTTGGCGTGTTTTTAAATGATTTGGGTCGTGTAGAAGTTTTTTTTTATGTTAGTATCTTTTTTTTCTACTGAAAACTACTAAACTGGTATTTTTGTGCATCGATGGCTTTATCGTGTGGCGGGGTGGGGCTGGGACCTGGCGTCAATTGTTGTCTTGAGTCATTTCGGAGTTCCTAATTCATTACCATATACATGTATATACCAATTATTTATCCCTTCACTTTCGAATAAAAGTTTGGGGATATTTTCGTTGTCCCTGTCTGTCTATCCGTTCGTCTATGCATCCGTCCGTTCATCTGTCTGTCCGTCCATTCATCTATTCGTCCGCCACGTTTTTCTTGTGACTCAAACTTCTCCTAAGTTTTTGGATTTGGGAATTTAATTTTGTTGTAGACTTGTTGTATATTGTCTGTAGATGCGCGATAAGCTTAAGGATATGTGATATTTGTCGGGAGGAAAAAACAAGAGGACACCAAAGGGGTACACATTTCATATTCGATTGAATTTTATATTTATACCGTTAAAAAATTAGTAGTATATTTCGTCAGTTTCATGCAAAAATTTAAAGATACAACAGTCTATAGGCTAGTCCAAAATAAATTGTCGACACTAATCGGAACGCAGGCGATTTCGTCTTCATTTGGGCGACTGTTTCCCCAAAAAATCTAACGCGTTGGGGGGGNTCTGTATTGAACTATGCATTATAAGTAAATACACATATATCAGTTAAGCGACAACGCGTGCATTGATAGAATTGAAAAATATGTAGTGACGAAAGGAGGAAAACTATTTTTCTATATAGGTAAATCTACCAGGTGAGATTTTCGTATGCTTAATCGGGAAGCAAGCACTCAGCTCGATCATCTTGATCTTGATTTCTTACACGAGATTCGTATCTCTGCTGTCTTTATTTTCATTTTCAGCTGTTGTCATATTTTATCACTTTTTATCAGTTTTTTCCCGATATTAGAAATTTTATCATCACGTCTTTTGTGACATTAGTATTTGAAAGTTTCATGGTATCAGTTGGTCGAAAATAACTATTTGGCTTCGCTCACACGTTGCAAGAAAGCCTATTTGCAAATATCAAATTCATAACAACGAGAAAGAAGAAAATCGTATTTTGTATTATAAATTGATTGATTGATTGATTAAATAAAAAAAAATATTGAATTGAATTGAATTAAATAGAGTTTAACGTCCAGTGAGCAATATTTCAGCTATATCAGGACGAAAACAAGTTAATCAATCCAAAAAATATATATAAGTAAGAGATGAAACAAACAAAGGTGGAAGAGACAACCGGGACAACGAGTTTCGATTGCCACTGGAATGGGGGAAAATGGGTAGGGGCAGGAAATTTAGCCTTCTATACGATCCCAGTGACCATGTTCTCTTTAGACATAATAGAAGGGGTCTTTATACCACATGGAGGCTCTCCGTATTATGACCTGACTACCCCACATAGACAGGGGATTCCCCCATGTACCAACTGGGGACGCGCCCGGCAGCTCTGTAGCCGGAGCCCCTGAAAACCAATTCAGGTGCCGGGTTTTGTATCGTGGTATTATAAAGAAGATACATTTATATTTGTTTTGAAGGCATCAGATCAGATGTTTTCAAAGCAACCAAAATACTAGTGTCATACAGTTCTTGGGCCAACCATTTCACTCAACAAAATACCGAGGTTACTGTGAATTTAGTTTATGCACTTAGCCATCTCGACAACTCTTAAATTCGTAAATGAATTTAGCAATGTAAAGAACTTCTTTTCTTCAATTTGATTTACAATTGTTTTCAATATCTGGTGATAATTTTTCCTTTTCTGCCAAAATAATCTTTTCCTGAACAAGGAAATAAGAAATTATCTTCATCGTCGACATTGTTTAAGTTACAATTTCTCATTTTTAAGGAATGTTTTTAACCTGCTCCTTTCAGTTCGTCCGTACGAGATCTACAATGGTAGTCAAGGACGTTAAACACCTCCCAGTCGGTCACTCCTTTCAGTATTGGAATCTTAAATTTATTAAGTATATATACATTACTTTCGGTGTTTATTTTTTTTTTTTACTTTCAGTGAAAAGAGCTTATGTTCCATCATATGTAATGAAAAGTCCAAAGAATGGTTTATATGAGGCACGACAGTATGCTTTTGAAAAGGCTTCCGACGTAAATGAAGATATCTATGAACTTGCCGAACTGACGTCGCCCGATGACAGTGACAATAAAAGCGACAGTAACAAAAAATCAAAAGAAGAAACCAGCGTTGAACGTGAGGTAATATATTTTAGTTTCAGTCTATTAAAATAAAATCGTGTCAGGTGTGTAAGTTTGACATCATGACTGAAGTCCCCACTTGGCGTTAAGTCCTCACTTCAACAGTCCGTCACCATTATTATAACACATAAGTATTATTGTATTTGGTTTGTGGTTAAGTTAAAGAAAGGGTGAACGATTCACCGGCGGATCCAGCATCTGAAAAAATGTGGGTTTTAATGGGGTTTCAGAAAAAGGGAGTTCCAGTCGAATTTTTTGCCAGTTTTTGTCAATTTTTGTCTAAATCGGCACGAAATAAAAAATTTCCCAGAAAAAAAAGGACGGAGGTTCCAACCCTCGGACCCCCCTTGATCTACCGATGAGACTATCAAGCAAAAACCAAGGTGAAGACTAACACTGAATACTCTTAAACGATCACATTTAAGATCGATGTATTTTTCATGAGCGTAAGAAATTTTGTCTTTTCTAGGTTTGAGTGCATGGAAACGAGAGAGGAGGATAAAAAAGTTCTTATCCGAATTAAAGATATCCTGGGATATAGGACCCCCTCTTTTTGTAAGAAATCGTACAGAGAATTTTAGCAAATATAACTAATAAGCCCTGTTGACACTATCAAAGTTTTCTTGGTCAAAGTTTTTGATGATTTTTTGATAGTGTCAACGGTCAAAGAAAACTTTGATCAAAAACTTTGAAGGACTTTGATGGAATAGAAACCCATCCTATTTTTCTTCAAACTTTGATGGACTTTGATGGGAATAAACCAATTAAAAAGTAGTTTTGAGATGATGCAACTTTTGTTTACAAAACAAAAGCACATAAAGGGATAGAAAAAATAAAATGACAACATGGACAATATCAAACAAATTAACAGAAAATTTTTATTGTCATGATCTATTCTGAAATGACTTGTGGTCTCTGCTTGGACTTTCATACAGAAATTTTTCAACAAAACTGGTCAAGATATATATTTACGTTTTCTATAAACTGAACTATTTCTGCAATCCTATTCTTATTCTACAATTTTGTTTTTCCACCTCATAATTCCTATACAGCATTTTTATGCATAGAAGCCAAAGTAAAAGTACAGTATATTTAATCTTCTTGAATAATTGGTGTCATTTGTTTACTTGTAAACACAATTTCCCGCCTTTTCTTTGACAAGTTACCGAAAAAACTTTGATAGTGTCAACAGACAATTTTGACCCAGAAAACTTTGTCCAAGTTTTCTTTGACCAAGTGTTTGATGGAAACTTTGATAGTGTCAACAGGGCTTAAATGACAAATAATTGCCCGATAATCCCGTTTTATAGGATGGATTCGAAATGTGTATTTTTGAAATTGTATATTTCTGTATCCTGCTTTTTATTCATTTCTGGTATTTTTTGCACATTTTATGTTTGAAAGGTCAACTACTATACAAAAAATAATAATTTTTATATTTTTTTCAGGAATCTTTGTTACCATACTGTGCTTCCAAGGCCCTATCACGGATGATAGTTTTATGCACCAAGAATAAAGTACGCCCAAAGAAAATGACTAAAGGGTTCGACTAAGTAACAATATTCGACTGCATGAGTAACAATATGAATGTGTTTTGATTCAAGTCCGTTTGACCATGTCGAAGTTTTTTTTTACAATGTATTATATGTATTCATACAGCTAATATGGCAGTTTTTGGATGGCAGTTTTTGGTGATCTTGGTATGTTTCCTTATTCTATAGATGCCATCTGTTAGATACTGGCATCACATTGTTAATTCACAGCCTGATAAATTGATTGCCTATATATTTAAAAATTCACATTGCTCTGACTGGTATAACGACAAGATGAGCATACTGTTTAAAAAGATTAATTTTGAGCATGTTTGGCAAAATATGAATTCTTTTAGTAAAAGTATGCTCTCCTTTTCTGTAGAAAACAAACTGCAGGAACATTTTTTAAATTTTTGGGCAGAAAAGCTAAGTAGTGGACAAGGAAATAAATTAAGAACCTATAGCGAGCTGAAAAAAGATTTTGAATTAGAAAATTTTTTGAAATTAGATTTAAACAAAAAAGATTTAGCGAATTTTATTAGAGTAAGAATTAGTAATAGTAATTTAATGATTGAAAGGGGCAGACACAAAAAGATAGATTTGACCCTTAGAATTTGTCCTCTCTGTAAATTAGGAATAGAGGATGAAGTACATTTTAGCATCACTTGTCCATCTCTTAGTGAGAAGAGACTTTCTTTTTTCAATAAATTGGAAAATATAGTCCCTTCTTTCTCTGATTTGTCAGATATTGAAAAATTTCATTTCATTTTCAAAAGTAATGATTATGGTATTATGACTTGCTGTATTCAGGGTATAAGTGATCTTTACACTGAAAGGAATAAGCTTGTTTAATTTATGTTATTCAATGAGTAATATTTTATTGCCGCCTCAGTCTTGATATTTAATTTTCATGTATATAATGTACTAAAATCTGTATTATGTTTATTTTTTCTTTCCTTGTTTGTATTTGTCATGTTTGTCATTGATAACAATCCTATTTTGGATTTTAATATCAATAAAAAATTGAAATTGAAATTACAGCTTTTACCGATAGCAATTGTAAAATGGATCATTTAATCGCAATGTCTTTGAATATCTGGGATGGATATTATCCTCTTTTAAGAAAAGAGAAGATATTTTACAAATCTTCCTAAACAGAGTTATAGGAGATGAGGAGAAAGGAAATTGGAGGGGGAGAAAGAAGAAAAGTACATTCTGTCCCCCTAAATTGACCCGACCCCCCAAAAATCATTTTATATTGCGAATTATACTAGTACATGCCGAACGATTTTACGAGCAAAGGCCAATAAATCCAAAGTATTTCAATTTTCAAAAATATTTCCTAATAACTAAACTTAACTATGTCTTCTCATGTATATAGTTATATAAGCAAAGTGCTTTTTATGGATAGTTGAACAAATCTAGTGATCAGTATCTTTTGTTATATTAGCAAATAAAACCGTTATAAATTATAAGTTTGGCTATGTTAATAATAAATGTGATTTATATGACATGTATGTAGCGTTACTGAAGCAATTAGCAATGAATTCCGCTCAAACCGGTGCTTGGGGATGTCTTGAACCTGCTATGAGGTATGAGTAATGCTCATTGTTGAAGGCCTCATGGTGACTTCAAGAAGAAGAACAACAATAAAATCGTTGTTCCATTGCTTGGTTTTACATGTATTTGTAGAGATTTTGTCTCGTTTGCAATTACTCCATATCCCTTCATTGTTAATCTTAAGCAATCATTTATATTTTTTGTTAAATGCAGCACCTTAAACCTAAATGAGCACCAAGATCCCGATGAAGACATCTTCCTAGCTCGTTCAATGATGTTATTGTATCAGCAGACAAGGCTCATAATAATATCACTTTTGTCAGCAAAAATACACCACATTGATACCGAAGTAAATGTCAATTTAGTTTCTGCATATGGCAATTTCGACACTTTATGTCTTTTCAGTGCAGATAAAATCAAAACATTTGGAGATCCATAATCCAAAATATATGTAAAGCTGATATAGAACAAATTATTAATAAGATCCAAATAGAAAAGAAAAAATCAGCTAATGACAGAGCTATGCAAAGGGGAGATGCTTCTCAGTTTTAAACAAAATTTTCTTTAATTTAGATAAAATCGGAAGAAGAAAACGTCTTTTTAATGTGTTAGGTATCTTAGCTACGAAAATACCCTTACAAAAAGAGTCACATTGTCGGGTGTACAAAATGCGCAACAAAACCCCTCTTCAAGCTCATGATATCACTACATACAATAGATAAAGATGGCTTCCAGATGTTCATGTTTATAGATAGATAGATTTATTTTGATCAAATATATGTATTTGATAAATCATTTTCATGCAACTGGTGACTACAGTACGGTGTTTATCAGAATTTATCCTATATACATTTTTCAGTAGTTCGAGAATAAGCAATGAAGGGAAATGGAGTAAATGTACATAATGTACATAAGACAAAGTCTCTACAAATACAAAGCAATGGAACAACACTTTTATTTTTATTCTTCATTTAGGTGTTATTTCTGATCTGCTTGACATAGCACAGGACTTTTGATAGGCAAAGTGATGGACACCGCGAGTGAAACAGATCATACTTACCCATCCTGAGTACATGATGGTGACTCCCTTTTTCTTTATTCTTTGTTAATATTTTATTTTTCGTGTTCATTTACAGTTCTGTTTCTTTGTTTGGTCTTTGTTCTGACCAAAAGTTTTTCAAGTGGTTTGTCGCTATGTTCTACTGAGGATTGTTGGAAGATAGAGTCAAACCTAGTCCGAGTGCCCGTTATTGACTTTTGAAGACAAACCAAACCAGAGCGAAACAAGTGAAACTGCAGAAACAGAAAGATTGTGCCACCAAAATGTGTCTGTTGGGTATTCCGAGAGTGATTTTTGTCGGTTTGTTCAAAGTTTGCCTCAGACTTTGAATATTCATTCGTGATTTTGTTCCATTGAACACCCATCTTTGCTAAAACTACATATATTTTACATTTTCAATTAGTTCACTTTAATTCTTCTTAGCAGTATAAATGCTGGACATTGCAACCCCTAAGTATTTTTTTCTCTAAAAGCGTTTCTGCAGTTTGTATGTCTTAACACAGTCTCCTTCAACTCGTCTGTTTTCTTGGTTGTGCAATTAAGATGTTTTTATCAAAAACTGAATCTATGCTTTCTCTGTGCGTGCTGTCTACGATTTTAAGGTTAGTGGTTGTGTAATATTCATAGAAAGAGGACATAAGGTTTTGACCCAGTCGGACTCTAAGCGGTAACTCTTTAAATTCTTCAAATTCAGAGCATTTCGATTTCACTGATACATTTTTTACAAATTTGTTTTATTTCTGCAATTCAGCTAACCCTATTAAACAATATTTTATGTTCAATCATAATATTTGTTCCAAGAGAAAAATATTACATATTTGTTCCAACCGTGATCAATCGAAGGACAAAAATATATTATAGCATAAGAAAATATACTGGAGTTGTTTCCCTTTGTGTAAAGCAAAACAGTCTTTTCTTCCTGGGTCTACAAAGGAAACACCTTTCAGCGTCAAGGCAATTATTCAACAAATGTATTTTCATGTTTGGTGACAGAAAGCTTCTTCACTGATGTTTGTGGCAGGTCATAAATAAATGAATATGAAAATAGTAGTTTTGGATGTACATAATTTTGGTTTTTATGCATATTAAACTCCTGTCTGTTGTGAGGTGTACCCGAACAGAGTCAATTACACTCCAGAAGAGTCCGACTCGTATAAAGGAAGAAGGAGGAAGAAGAAAAGGATTCAAATTAACCGAGTATATCGAGTTGAAGTGGTACAAGAAAGAAGAATGCAATTTGAACTTTACTTGTCCTTGGCGATGAGAATGCAAGTGTGAAACAGCGCATGGAGGGTTTTCCAAGTTGTGCAAATATCTCCACTTTTTGCAAGTGGTGCATATGGATTTTTAAAAGCCGTGCATGCCCAAAGAGTTTAATTTTTTTATGAAATTTTGTGTTGTGATACATACATCTTGTTTTCCGCTGTATAAATATTTTTGAAGCGGCGCATATGTCTCATTTTTGAATTCATTGGCGTCTCGCCAACTAGAAAAATAGTAATGGTGGATTACATGATACCCCGCCACGTTTCACAAAATTTCGAAGTATCAAGGGGCATAACTCCAGAACCCCTTGGACCTCTGAAGCCATATTCGAACTCGACCTGAGTTTTGTGGTGAACAAGCTACATACCAAGTTTGAAGACTGTATATTATTCCGTTCAAAAGTTATCAGTCGGAAACCTTCGGGGACGGACGGACGGACGGACAGACGGACGGACGGACACACGACTGAGGGTATCACATAATACCACGCCACTACGTGTGGCGGGTATAAAAACAACAACAAGGCGAAACAAAAACGTTGATGAGCATTATTTCAGGGAAAGTACCAAGTGGCTGTAATAAATAACAAAAACAAAGCTGAATTTTTCGGAATGTATTTGTCAAACGAAGGCAAGACAAATTGGTCCTGTTATCTGGAAATGATGAGCACAATATTATGGCAAGGTGTTGACATACAAAACCATGACAAATACATAACTATACATAATTCATTTTTAAAATATACACCTTTTTCGGCCTTCAGGCTACAGAAGATTAAAAAATATTGATTTATTTTCATAAAAATGTGCATCCATTGATTAGAAAGATGTAAAAATTGAAAAAAGTATATAACTTGAAATTTGCGGGAGTGGTCTCTGGAGAAATTAGATTAAAATTGAAGTAAACTTAAAAAATCAAGTTTCATTTAATAAAATTGTGGCTCAAAAAATCGTTTCATATTGAGTGAGACTACCATAAAAAATTATACTTTCGGTTTTTGAAACACTGAACTTTCATTGGACAATTAAAATGTTCTGACTTCCTTTTAATAAATTTTAGTAATATTCATTATTTATTGTCTATTTCGATACTACTTAACAAGGAACTAGTTTGTTTTACCTGAAAAAAAATACTCTTAGGGAAATCTGCAACAGTTAATGTTGGCAATCGTAACTACTCGGCCATTTCCGTTACCAAATAGGATACCTAGTTGTATTCGTGCTGTAGCGAAAATAACCGAGTAGTGACGATTGGATGTTTATCCTGATAACATACATTTTTGCAAAGAATGCATGCACCGATAAGAGATATGCACGCTCGTTGCCCAAAATTAAGTATATCAAATTTTAGTGAATAAAATGTTAAACATTTAAAAATGCATTCACAATGAAGTCAGGAGAGACCTATGACCTATATTCTTACAATAATGGAACAATATCACGAATTAAATTATATCTGATTTAACATAAATTTACAGAATTATTTATGTTTGTCTTTATTATGATTGATTAAAAATACTAGAGTAATAAGTAATCATTGGATTTCTCGAGTACCACTTATGATATAAAACTTGTAAATAAGATTACAAAAACACTGTAACATATTCTGACTTCATGTCAAATTTCAGTATACTTTCAGAACTAAATGTAGAGAGGTGAAGTTATCATATTAATTTAATGTTAACGTGATTAAATTGCCCATGTTATTGAATTTTTAAACTGATTAAATTTTAGCAGACCGATGATAATTGTGTTTTGCAAAATTCAGTATGAAAAAGAAAGGAAATGGGGTAAATGTCAAGGAGACAACATCCCATATCCAGGTAAAAACGACAAAAAACAAGACATCTAGGGGTCACCATATGGTCTTCAACACAGTGAGGAACCTCACACCATATAGAAAGCCCTAAATGGTCCCGAAAGGGTAAAAAAGTGAATAAATCAATGGAAACAAACCACATCCAATAACCCAAATATCAAGAAACTAAAATTTTATAAGAAGACAAGGACAACCCAATGACCAACATATTCCTGACTTGGGACAGGCGCAAAAATCGCTGCGGGGTTAAACTCGTTTTCTTGGATCCAAACCCTCCCCCTATGTGTGGTGAATGGCTAAAACTTACACAAAAAGACTCACAGTAAAAATCAAACTAGAAAAAAGTCCAACTTATCAAGACGAGTACCCTTACAATGAAGTACATAAAACATGAAGACAATACACACAGGTACTGTCTGGACAAATGCTCGCATTTACTGACAGCTAGCTAAGAACATAATTTCCGTTGACTATGATATCAAGCCTTCTGTTGTTTTTTTTGTTGTTGTTGCAGGAACGCAAAATCGTGCTAAATTGTATTTTTGTTCGACTCAAAAGAGGGACATTCGAAAATATAATTTAATCTCTTCAATTTTGAAGTCAAAATATCTATTATAAGTGGTACCCAAGAAAAAAATGTACAATTTTAAAAGCACATAGCACCTTTCATCTACAAATATGAATATATACAGCGATTAAGAAGACAATATATTTACATAAAGCAAAACCATATGTACCCTGTCTTGCAATAAACTTAAAAAATCTAAATATATAAATCTTTGGATAATAATATAGTAAAGAGAATCAATATCAAAGTGATTTTCCATTTTCCACGACCGACAAGTGTTCCCGTTGACCCTGTAGTAATCCCAAGTAACGTACTATCACTGAGATTTATTAAACTGAAAGTTCCTGGCTAATGTCCTATCATGTTTGTTTCTATTTTTCACCTGAATATAAGTAAGTCGAGAACAATTAATTTTCAGTTTTTCTGTTCTCGCAATTTTTAACCCCAACGAATATAATTATTTCAAACAATAGTGTTATGAAAATATGGAGTTAGTGAGGAAGTCTAGATGTTAAGTACACATGGATTATTTCCCTTAGACTTTTCAAAGAAAAAAATAATGTACCGGAAATTGTCGAGTAGCTACGAACGTATCAAATATACTGATCTTTCTGAAAATTATCCGAAAAATGCGGCATCTTACAGGGGAGGAAAATAAGTCAAATACAATTCTCAGTGGAAAAGATTTAAGATGTTCAAGTTTTTGGACAGAACAGTTATGAAGATTTAAAGGAGCATAGCAAATGTAATCATTACTGACGTAAGAGTTCCACGATTTGAAGAAAGCTGATTTACAATGAACATTTGTGAACGTAAAATTTGAGGTAGACTGTCTGGAATTCTCGTTACTTCCGTCAATACTGTTCTGTCCCAATTTTACCCATGCTTTACCTTGAGCGATGATTATGGCATTTTACTCAATTGAATAACATTTCTTCTCTCGTATTTACATAGAATATTATGCTCTTTAATTGACCCTTTTGCGCGTTTCCGATTTGAAGTCAAAATGAGACTGGTGCTTTGTTAACAAACAAACCAAAGAAAATATGACTAAATTTCTTTAAATCCTCGTCATTGAACCCTATATTATTAACGGAATGTCGTTCATATTTGACTTAAAACTTGAATTGATTTTTTTACGGTAACTTGATGTTCAAACGAATGCCATTCTGAAAGTAGGCATTGTTTTAAATCTTTATTCGGAAACCCGCTCATGGTCTATTGAGGTCAGTTATGAATTATATATTCATAATGGTATATAATATATTAATGACATATTTTTATTACAATAAAACTTTTAAAAATAGAAACATGGCTCATTAAAAATCATATAAAATAAAACAATCAAATGGTAGAAGTCATATCGTCCTCATTTCTAGGATATTTGATAGAAACTGACGTATTTTTTTTCTATGAAATATACATAAAATAACAAATGCAATTGATATGTAACCGTTATAACTGGTTCACAAAAAGATGAGTATGTTTTTTTTAATTTTACTCTGGTCATCTCATAGTCTTTTTAAACGCTAATTCTGTGATATCATTGTGGCGGCTTTCAATTGAGTAATATCAGATGGCGGGGTCCCGTTCGGAGTGGACCTGAGTTCACTTTCAGCTTCCAAGTCCGGAACAGATACCGGAACTGCTTTAGGTGGTGAAGGCTCAAAAATTGGCTCCTGTTTCAGAACAAGGTCAGGATTAAACGATGACATGGAACGCTCAAGGTCAGACATGTGACCGGAAGTGACATGTTGAATAGATGGAAGCATCCCAGGAGGTGGACTTCCAACCTGCAGGAGAGCTGGAGGCGGAGCACTCAATGCGGCTAAAACAGAACTGTGGCTTTGATAGAGTTGAGGATATGACGTAATGTTCTTGATGTCAGACACTAAAATAAAAAAAAAATGCATTTTTATATACATTCATAGATTTATTTCATAAACTGTCATTATGCCGTATATATTATGAGCATCTTATTTTAAAATTTAATTTTCCATGCTTTTATTTGAAAGATACATTTTAAAGACACAAAATTAAAGACTATACAGTACTTGCAATGCAATAGACACGAAACTAATGCATACTGTGTAGACAGTTGTCGTTCTTTGTACTCTCTGAATGATTTATAAAATTATTCACAAAAATGAAGATTTACAAACGGATTTAAAACATATTTTGTGATATTATCAGTTTTTGTTTCTAATATGTTGTATTTCTCACCTGGAAGATTGTCTGTTCTGGTTACGGATAAATCGAGCAGACCCTGTGACTGGTGAGTTGTGTAGGGCATAGATGACATAGATGACATGTATGATGTTGGTATTGGGTTCTGTTCCTGAACGTTGTTTACTTCACGTGTTGGAGTTGCAGATTTCGATGACATTTTTGCTTTTCGTTTTCTTGTTTGTATTCCATCTTTCTTCATGGACATAGGTCGATTTACCTGTAAAAACGTATATTGCATTACAGCTAATGGTAGCAGCTGACATAGATTGGTTAAAGATTAACTCCCGCAGTTTGTGATGTTTTCTGTCCATTTCTGTATGCAAATCAGTTTATCGATGCTGGCAAAATTCTTAAATTTCAAAAAGCATATTTTTCTTTTAATGGTGGTCCGGGTGACCGAGACTGCCAACTATATCACAACTCGAAACAAGTCCACCCAATCTGTTGAAAAAATTGGGATCTGTAGATTCTGCGACCTCTACAAATTATTTTTCTTTTAAGCAAGAATTTAACAACTGGGCCATATTGGATAGTGCTAGACCCTCTTTATCTAGCGTCTGGATAATTCAGTGAGGTTGATTTTGTTTCTACAATTATTGTCATGAAAACAAAATACTCAAATTGCAGTGATAACATAATTCAGAATAAGTGATCATACTTTAGAAACAGAAAAAAGACTCTACTTTAAAATACCAAGAAATGATGACAGATTATGCAAAAATGTAGGATAATTATTTATCATATACTGTACAATTAATCATAGTAATTGTAGATGAGCAACGTTTATCCTAAAATGTACAATTAATAATAGTTCTAGATAAGGACATTGTCGTTAGCTGGTCAGTTAAAATTTATCTAAACTTTGACAAACATTATGAGCCTTATATACATTATGCAAATATTTTCAATAAAAACTTTTCTCGTCTTTCGTTTGATATTTTTTCTTTGGACTTAATACGTTTAACAATATAATAAATCGAGCAGGGTACTCAGAAGGAAAGTCACACTAATCCAGTTCAAAAAGAGAATGGGTACAGTAATAACAGGATGTGTTTTGTGAAACACTTATGCCCCCGGGTAGAAGTAAAGAAGAAA
>MJUU01001596.1:68147-78892 GCA_002080025.1 Modiolus philippinarum
AATGCTTAAGGAAACATCCATTTACTTCAATTATTGATTTTGTTTAATATTTTTACCGATGTACAGTTACTGACAAAATTTTTTCCCATTTTCCCTCCGGGCATTCATCTCGTATTACATATGTGTTAACCAGCGTCCAGAATGTAGTTCTGAATAGTTCGTTTAGATTTACTTTTGTACATAGTTTTTGTTTGATTTTTTTTGTTTTTGTTTTTATTGTGTTTTGATAAAGACACGGATAGTTGTCGAAATATCAACTGAATTAATTGTGTACTGTTCACTTTCGTCTATTGTTTGTTTTATTTTATTTTTTCTCACAAAGTGTGTATCCTTCCGGATCCAGTACGTCGGGAATTTCTGTGTTGTTGCTTTGTTTATAGATGTTTATATATATATATATATATATATATATATATTATTTAAAGGATAAAAATGTATAAAACATTTAGGCCATCTACATTATCATCCCTTACCAGCCTGTACAAAAAAAAAACGTTTGAATTTGTGCTTATTTTCGTCAAAATTTACAGTATTTGATCATAAATGATAAAAAAAAACTATGACGAACGCACGGACGGAAGGACACGATGATCACTATATACCGCCCGCTAAAGCGGGGGTATAATAATAGGAAATATTAATAATTAAATTCGCCTGTCCTGCTCTAAAATTTTCAAAAAGTTTTATGATAACCTCGGAATTTTTTATGGCATTTGATGTGAAACAATAAAATTCAGAAAACCAGTCAAATTTTGACTACGGACCATTTTGCCGGAAAGTACCATTATTAATAAAAGGATCGTAGGGGCCTTTGCACTAATTTGATTGGTATCATTTTTTGTTTCTTTGTTCTAGGAATTATGACACAAATTTTTATATAATAATTTTAAATTAAACAATATAGATACCCGATAAAATTTTTGTCTATTTCTTATCAAAAAGATAACGAAATTTGTCAGTCCATGCTAGATAACGGACTAATTTTATCCTATTTTGTGGTGTCCCGTCATCGGGTCCCTGATAATTTAAGATAAAATATAGAAATTTTATCTCTATTAAGAACTTTGAACCATGAAGTGTTCAATGTTTTTGTTTACATATAAGTGCACGTCTGGACAGTTCACATATAAATAAAGCGCTGATCCATCTATTTGGGAAAATCCTAAATTTTCTACTAATTTTTGTTATTTGGATTAATTGGAACAGGACTTACGTCCTTGATTGGAAATATTCTATGGTAATAAAAAAATACGATTCTTAGTAAAATAAATGATTTATTCTAAAAATGGAATTAAAAAATTTACGACTAAAAAATTTTAAAAAGGGAAAACTGAAAAATATATCAAGTAGACGGTTCATTTTCCTTTAAATATTAGCTCGTTCTTTTTTATTTCAGTTTGCTTTTAGCATTTCGTAGCTTGTTTGCATGTGTTGCCGCATTGTGTGGACTGAAACATCAGGCTCAATATTTCATAGCATATTCCTTCACCGGATTGCTTGCCCTGTTTGGTGCACAGCCATTAAACTACGCTACCGGGAAAGATCCCGTCTGTATGCGTGTTAGTTGAAGGAAACAAACATCATCTGAGGAAATTTACTCACTTAATTAATCAAACTTTTTTAATTTTATAAACTTGTATGAAAATGGACATAAAAGCTTGACATGGTGATATACAATTTCAATTTAAATTTCATGTGACCAAACAATGGTTATTATACATCAAAACAAATTTAATAATCCACAAATTAGACCCAGGATTTATCAGAAAGAAGCTTTTTAGAGAATAACACTCGAGTATTACTGTTGCCAAGATTGTTGCTAAGCAACGAGGGACAACATGTCAATTGTTTCAAATAAATTGATTTTTAAGAAAATTTATAGGTCACACCAGACTTGGGCTTCAATTTTACAATAAAATCTACCTTGATGTTTTACTTTAGTTGTTAAAATGCTTGCAATGGAGGTTTTGATCAAAACCTAGATTTAATTTTTTCCCTTGTTCTTCAACCATGAGCAATTTTCGAAAGATTTCTAATTATATATACTTTTCTCTCTGTCATCTTGACAAAATAAACCGAAAACATTAGGTTTATCCCCTTTTTAATTTTGTCTATCACTGACAAATTTTGCAACAAACATTATCAGATATACGTGAAACCGTCTTCATGAAAAAAAAAAAAACATTTCGTGCAGAATTTAGGCAAAACGTTGGTCATCCCTAATCCAAAAAGTAGCATGGCGCTCCGCTTTTCCCTTAAATCAAAGTGGGCCCCATTCCTCCTTTTATCAAGGCAGGATCGACCGGTGTCGGTCCGAGTGAGACGGCAATCATTTGTTTCTCTAAAGAATAGATCTCTCTTTCTTAAATTCAGTTCATTTTCATTCTTCTTATTTCTTTATTTTTTAAATAAAGTTTGAAGCTTAATCACTATACAAATTCTTGATCTCATTTAAAATTTGTCATTATTGAGTAGAAAAAATAAAGAAAATACTTTCTAGGCCAGAAATAATAACAAAACCATTAACCATTCCGTGAAAACATGACATTTTGTTGTTATAAAAAAATAAATAAGAATTAATTTCATTTTTTTTCTTCGAATTGAATGAAACCAATATAAGTGATCATCGACGTTATGCGACCATATTCCTATGTCAATAGAATCACAAAAAATGAGAAGTATTTTGCGGATTTTCTCCCTGTATACCCATATATGGTCAAAGGGAAGATAATTCTTATTAGAATATCTTTTAATATGGAAAATGAAATTAAAATGAAATTATCTCCCCTTTCTCCAAATATTCTCATTGAGTCAAAACTTGATGACTTTTTCTTGAGGAGCACAACCAGAGTATCACATTACAGTATGAGTATTTCTGGTTCTGGTCCTGCTAAAATGAGCTTGAACTGTAAATTATTGGCGTGTTCGGTGCAAGAAAGAACAAAAGCATTTATTCTATGCATGTTGCATTCACATTCTCGCGTTATCATATGAGACGAGACCCATAAGTCCTCGTTTGGTTGAATTTGAATTTGTTATCAGACAGTCTTGAAATACAGAAGGAAAAGTTGAATACGGGTATAAAAAAACTACCATTTATAATTTGAATACTCAACTTTCTGTGGACTAAGAAATGAAAAAGGTCAAGTTTTCATGATTAATATCAAAATTTTGATATATTGTTTTTTTTTTATAATTATGGATTGTTCTTGAGCATCATGGGTGTTCGTATGAAACCATTTTAAACCTAATTTCATAAATTTTGTCAAATGGTTATAAATATATTTTCCATCTTCTCCGCTTAATTGTAATGATAATATTGCAATACACTACAGATCTAGATAATATTTTTTTGAAATATGGCATACAATTCTGTTCACATGGCCCTCATATAGACATGAATTTTTACTGCACACATTTAAATTGCGAACAGTAAATTACGGTTTTATGGTCGTAAAATCTGTGTTGAGTAAACATCGATGTCAACAAGCAATAAAATTTGGTAATGACACTTACTAGTATGAAGTAGCGAGACGTACACAGTTTTAAAATTTGAAGAAAAAAAAACGTTTAACGATCCTGTTGCGCATATAGGTGTCATAAATAAAAAATACCAAAATAAATGTGAGTTTAGCTTAGTAAATAGCCAATCTGTTCAGTGTATATCAAATCAGAACGTTGGAACTACCTTAAATGTTAAAAAATGGATAACAAAACACGTAAAAAAGCCAAAAAAGCTAAAAGATATAGTGGGGGAATCATGATACTTTACAAAAAAGAACTACATAAAGGGCTAACCTATATAAAAAAGGGAACCACTTCGAATAACCGAATGTGGATTAAATTAGATAGAAATTTCTTTGGGTTTAGGGAGGACATTTATTTATGTGCTGTTTACATACCGCCCTTAAATANACCCAAACCTCCCCTTTATCTGTCCCGTTTCCCTGTAGTATAAAAACATACGAATAAAACCCAACACAGGAAGACTACTAACTCCATGACCGCAATCTTGAAAGGAGAGAAAAAGACAATACGTTATTTTGAAAGATGGGTCAAGGGGTGTTCGCCGTTAAACTGCCGGCTAGGCTCAAGGAGCCTAGCCTGCTAGTAGAACACTGTCGCACTACGGAACAAAAAAATAATACGATTTGTAATAAAATTTGAAGTGATAGAATACCAAAACTGCACTAAATCTGAGCAGAGACATATAATTCAAATAATGTAATGATATGTCTCTGATCTGAGTTTGCAATTGAGGCTTGTTTAGGGGGGTCCCAATATCCCATATCCCAGTAAGTCTGGACTAAAATATCCCTTTGAAAATTGAAGATATCCCATTAATTATTGAAATATCCCGTAGTCAAAATATCCCATATCCCAGTACTTTTTGTATCCCATTAGCAAAAGTCGTAAATATCCCGTATCCCAATATACCCTAAACAAGCCTCGCAATTGCCATGATCAAACAAAAAGTGACATTTTGGAAAAAATGTAAAGTTTTTCTTGTGTAGTCCCTAGCAAGCTGTGGCATGTAATTATAATTTTCAGCCATTGTAGGTGTTTCCTGTTGTCCCTTTCATGATTTCAAATAACAAATTACCAAATATGCTTACCAAAAATAAGGGTTTGGCAGGAGGGAAATAAATACTCCATGTTTTTTTATACGAAAATTAAAAATGAAAACCGTATACGGAAGACTTCTTTGACTGGGCTGTTTATTCCAAAAGAAACTTAAACATAAGTTAGTTTGAATTTTGGAAAAAGGATAGATAGATATTTACAATCGAAAATTATTTTGCAATTTCTATATTTCTTAGTAAGAATAAGGTTTTGGATTTTTTTACTTTAGTTGTTGTCGGAATTATGTCAATTTCCTCAAACTTGTCTTTTTTTTTTATTAAACTGAGAAAATTGGACTCCCAGACTGCATAAGTTCATTGTATTTGTGTAATGTATTTTGTATTTGTATTTTGTTTATGCCATCAGCCCTCAGGGGCACAATTGTGCATTTGTGAATAAAGATATTAAATTTAATTTTATAAATTAAATGTTCTAATTATTGAACAAATGATATAATTATTAAATGAGTTTGATAATGTACATAAGAGTTTAGTATTTCATTTTATAATATCATATTTAAATTAAATAAATAACTTTATTCACAAATGCACAATTATGCCCCTGTGGGCTGATGGTATAAAAAAATACAATTACACAATACATTACACAAATACAATGAACTTATGCAGTCTGGGAGTCACACAAATTAGCCAAAAAAATCAAATATTAATTGTAACATATAATTTCTGTATGTAACGAAAACAAAAATGTGACAAGTCAATTTTTTGCATCTATGTTCAGTGTAATATGGAGGCAAACATTGTCTACTGTTGAAAGTCTCATAGGTGACGTCAAGATGTTTGATCTTTGATTTTTTTAATTTAAAAAAAAATAAATAAAATAAAAAAAAACAGCAGTGCGTAATTTAAGAATTTGAGGTCTCATTGTTAGAAATCGGCAAATTCAAGCTAAGCTTAAAAATATGGGCAACATTTTTGTAAGCAATCAGCAAAGTAAGAAAAATATATGGTATTATTTCAAACAGGGACAGTTTATACAAATGTAAGGTATAGTCCCTGTTTCAAATTTCAAGGAGCGCACGACCGTCACAACTCACACACATTTCTGTAAGTTTTAATTTTTCGTGTATTTTTTGTCAACCATTACCCACTGTTTCGTTATATTTTTTTTATTGTGGACAGCAAGATATTGACATCTTTAATTTGAAAGCAATATGTTTTTTTTCTTCGTTTTTTTTTTTTGTTTTTGTCTTTGTTTGTTATTTTTGTTTTCTTTTTTGTTTTTACTTTTTACAAAACTGCTAGTGAAAAAAATACATAAATTTATTTTGAAATATAGAGTCATCACAAATCTATGATAATTAATAGTAGTTGACACGAGTTAATTATAATAAGTTGATGGGGGTAATCATTTTTTGAATGACATGTTTATTGTCAAACGGGGCAAATGACAAATATACGTAATCAAATTTACAACTTCATGAAATATTGTTAATATTTTGTACATTTTTATGACGCTACAAATAGTAAGAATAGAACATTTTTTTTTCGACTTTTCTATTTTTTAAACATGTTTTTTTTATTAATTTGTATACCGAGGTTTAAAATTTTTGAAGTACAGTAGAGACATAAAAATTGTAATTTGAAGTTTGAATTTAGAAATTATAAATACTTCAAATGCCAAGACGGTTGAATTTGTAGTACCGTCTTGCGTAATTAGATGTTCAGCTAAGATATAAAACAACTAAAAAAGAATAAAAAAAACCACATACAAACAGTAATAAAAAATGAGATTAAAAATTAATAAAAAACACATAATAAATAAATAAATGAATGTAGAAATTAATAAAAAAAAACGCATAATAAATAAATAAATGAGATTAAAAAATAATAAATAACATATAATTAATAAATAATTGAGATAAAAATGAATGAATAAATAAAGAAAGAAAGAAATAAATCCAATGCAAATAAATAATTGAGGTAAAATGAATGAATAAATAAATAAATAAATAAATCCAATTTGTAAAAAGGAAAATAATATAAATAGATAAATAATAATGATGTTGATAATCAAAATACATGTTCATTTAAACTTTTATATTATTTGTAAGTTTTATTAATTTTTTTCGTTTTCAGTTATTATTTAGTCTCAAGTTTTTCGGATTATGATGATAAACGATAAGAAATAATTGTTGTGCAAACATTTTACGAAATCAAGGTGTTACTATTATTTTAAGTTTTATTGTCGTATAAACAGAGTAATTTGCATAAATAAACATCGAACTTCTTTCTCTTTAAATTTTATGAATAGTACTGTAAAGCATTTTGAAGATATTTATATAAGTTGAATGAAATCTCATTTTTACCGGAAAAGAAATATAATTTAATTTTTCGACAATGACAATAAATGTGTACATCTTTATGAGTTGCATCTGCAAAACATAAGTTTACTACCTTTTATTTAAAATTTTATATTTCTGACAAAATTTATAATAATTTCAGCCTATTTAAATACGAATGCACATTTTATGTTTAGAAAAAACAAGAATTTCTCCACAAATCCTTGGAAAAACGGAACTCCAAAGAACATCAACTCACGAATGGGCTATATTCCGTATACCATTGTTTCATATTTTTCTCATTTGATGCAAAAAAAAACCAAAAAAAAAAAACAAAAAACAAGTGAATGCATAAAAAGGAAGAATATAAAAAGAAATACAACAAAGACATAGCAATGGTTTAAATTTATACAGAATATATCCCTCGTTTATGCTCGACGGAAAACATTTGCCAGTCGCAAAAAAGGAAAAAAGTAAAATAGTTTACCTTGAGTTCCGTAATTTGGCATGGTGTAGTTGTATCCTCCCTGTCCGTCCTGTCCGATGAAATGGGTATACTGCATAGCTGGCCTACTGTATGGAATGTCTACAGAGTTATCACTTCTCCCACTCGAAGGCGAACCTGGATCATTGGAGAAACTGTTGTACTTTGTCGCTGAAGGACTTGATGATGGTGAGCTATAAAGGGCGTCTCCGGACGCTGACAGGTTCCAGCCAGTAGTTGCCTGTGGAGTTGTGACACCATACTGCATCTGTAAAGCCCGGGGGTTGGAATAGAGCGATGTCATGTTGTACGGAGAGCTGTTGTCTGAGATCTGATTCGGTTGAGCTGACAACAGATTCTGATACAGAGACTGTGCGTTGGTCAAAGTTGTAAATTCACCGTTTCCCGTGGCACTGTAATTGGGTGTGGTTAGTGTCACCGAAGTAGCTGTCGGACGGTCCATATTACTGAAGAATGCTTCGACGTCCTCCTTAGGTAATAAATGTCCTGTGGCGGTTTCGAACGCTGGCACGGGTGTTAATTGTGTCAACGTGCCCGAGGGTTGTAAACTGTAATGAGTGTATGTGACATTCCCCTCTCCGTCTTGGACTAATTGTGTATTGTCAATTTCCACACGGGTGTCGTCCGAAATATCTTGACTAATACTTTCGACCGCTTGTGCTGTCTCAGCAACAGATTCGGCTGTTTGTATCACAACATGGCAAAGGGGTGTCACACCGTTTGTATAAAGTTCCAAATTAGAGTTTGACCTAACGTTGATGGACTCTGAACTTGTGTATTGTTGGGGCGGATCTTCACACGGTTGAGAATTTTCTTGGTCTTCTGTTGAAACAACTGTCACTTCTTCACATTGCGTTGTACCCTGATCCTCTTCTGAGTATTTTTCTGGAGAATTAGTCTGCCATGCTTGCTCAACTTCAGTCATTTTGAAAAGCAAAAATTTGTTTCGTCAAGAGGAGGCGTTTATGTTTGTCCGGTTCAAAGTCGGAACTCCATATACCTGTGAGCTTTAAGTAATACGTAGACGACACCTGCCGATGTGAACTTGCGCACCTGTGAAAATTAGATTCAAAGATCATCTCTCACGTCAGCAAATTCTGTTGAAAATTATAATTAATATTAAAAATATATTTAATTGCAATATACTTTCCTTAAAATCAAAGTAAGATTTAATAATGAAATTAGAAAAATTTAAAATAAATCTTTTGGTATTAAAAAAGAACTTAGACAATATGGCTCTAGGAGGCCAACTTAAGTTGGAACAGAAAAAAAAACATTGCTTTTAAACAGTCTTACCTTATAACAGAACTGAAAAGCATTATTTAGAATTATTTTAAAGCGTTTTCAGATTTCCAGGTAGAAAAAAGGTAACCACGCCCTTTTATTTTTTTCGATTTGAAAAATGGTACAAGTTATTTAAAATCCAAGTTTAAAATGTCCCAAAATAATTCCAAGCAAACATGCGTGTTAGTCCACAAACTTTCCCTGAATGACTCGAGAGTAGAATAAAGATACGAAAAATTAGAATGATAAAATTTTATCACTGATTGCCGAGTCCCAAACCACCGCAAACTACTGATAGCGCGCATGGAGGACATGTTGGCCGTAAAACGCGATAAATCAAAATTCATTACCATGAAATTCCTGATAAAGAAGTCAAAGATACGCAATATTCCAACCTACAGATACGCCACTTGTAAACGAAATATACAACCCGTAATAAGCTCAAATGACCTTTGACCTTAAAGGTATTTTGCATATTATGGCTGCATAAATTGCCATATCGTAATTCCGAAGTCCTTCATATTTTATTTTCCCGAGTAACATTGGATTCTAAATTGTAAATAACACACAAAGTTTACCTGTTTTTGATAAGAAATTTGTCTTGATAACAAGGTCTTTTATCCCAGGTATGGCTTCGGACGTGTTCAAAGATAATACTTCTTTCTAACCGATCCTTATACTGAGTGAGAACTAATTCGCTTGTCGGAACTTTTTATAAACGGCATTGAATTAATGGAGAAACTAGACACGGTTCTGTATGGCATGGGAAATTTAACGTATGGCTTTATTTTAAAATTTCGTACCTGTGAGACACATTTGCATAAGGTCAGCGCCAAGAAATTTTAAAAACAGCGCAAGGTGCAACATGGCGATTTTTGTAGATTTCCTTAACGAGAATATTTTAATTTCTTTATGGTGATAGTTTAATCAATAAGTGACAGGACTCCGTCTTAGAAACGTAAATATTCGACTCATAAATAAAGTTGGAAAACAATTTATTAGGCTAGTAATGTATGTAATTTTGTTGTTGTGAAATACATTTACTATATTTAAAAGCAACTCTTGAATAAAATCTTTGCTCAGCAGATTTTCCCAAAAATAACTTATTGTTTTGAAAAATGAATAACTCTACGTATGAATCATGTCAAGCATTTGCGACATTTCTTTTTGCCACTTTGTTGCACTCATTTTACAAATTTTAAATAAAATTAGTTTTGCAATAATAAAGGAAAATGCATGGAAATAAATAAATAGATAAAAATTATTTTTATTTTTATTTTCATTTATTTATTTAATTAGAATATTATTTATTTCTTCGGAGAGACAGGAATTTTGTGGTTATGGAACGAAATTATAATTTAAGAATAACCCCAAAATTCTTCAGACTTTCCAGTTTTCTACGTCACCAAATGAGAACCAATTCTTCAAACTTGCAATTCCATTATAAAATAACAAACAAACAAAAACAACTAAAACCAAGAATTTCTACACCCTTTAAGCAAATATAATCAGAGGCAGCGATATCAGTCTGATGAGAATGAGACGCCAAAAATACTGACATATTTTTCAATACGACTTTTACCATATTTTGAAATTAATAAAGTAAAAACTAAAGAGTTATCTCCCTGTTGCTAACTTCTGTCCGTCGTTCTTTTGTCGCGCAGTTTGCTTTTGGTCATCAGAATAATTTGATTTTTTATAAGAAATGGTGAAAATTAGAAAAAAGCTATCTAAATGTCTTTTTATTTCACAGAAATTTACCTACAGAAGTATGGAAATCAATTTATCAAAACTCTCGCTGTCATATTTTATCCAATTTTGCCATTTTTTTAGATGTCTTTTTATTACAATACACCAAAAGCTCTTTTTGAAGAAAAGATACCTTCTTGGTATGGGTTAATAAATACTATATTTGATTGTATCAAAAATATTAAAAGTTTGAATTCAAGTAGTCCATTTACATTTAAAAGATTATGTATGAAATATCTAATGATCTACTACAAAGATATGTGGAATAAGCAGAAAAGGCAA
>MJUU01001596.1:108391-127748 GCA_002080025.1 Modiolus philippinarum
CTTGGTATACAACCCTAACCTTTATGTATATAGCAATAACCCTAACACTAATGTATATAACAGTAACCCTAAAACTGATTTCAACCCCTAAATGAAAACCCTAACCCTAGTCTATATTACAGTAAACATAACGCTATTGTATATAACAGTAATCCTAACCCTTATGTATATAACCCTAATCCTAATGTATATTACAGCAACCTCATGCAATAACATGAACCCTAACCTATGTAGATAACAGTGATCCTAACCCTAGTGCATATAACAATAACCCTAACCCTAATGTATATTGCAGTTGCCCTAACGCTAATGTGTACAACTATAACCCTAACCCTTATGTGTATAACCCTAACCCTTATTTATATAACCCTAACCTTATGTAACCCAAATCCTAATGTATATAACATTAACCCTTATGAACCCTAACCCTTATACATATACCCTTTAACCTTATATATATAACCTTAACCCTAATCCTTATGTATATAACACTTACCCTAACTGTAATGTTTATAACTGAAACTCTTATCCTAATGATACTAACTGTAACTCTCATTCTTATGTTACTATTTGTTACCCTTATGTATGTAGCTGTATTCCTAACCTTAATGTATATAACAGTAACCGTAACCTTTATATTACAGTAACCCATACCCTAATGTATATAGCAGTAACCCTTAACCTTAAAACCCTAACCCTTATGTATATAACCCTTACCCTTTGGTATATAATATTAACTTTTGTGTAATAACAGTAACCCTAACCCTTATGTAATAACAGTAACCCTAACCCTTATGTATAACCCTAACCCTTATGTAATAACAGTAACCCTAATCTTTAAAATAGTAATCTTTATGTATATAACCCTAACCCTTATGTATAACTCTAACCCTTATGTATATAACAGTAACATTAACGTTAGTGTTAGTTTGAAAACTTTAGATTAGGTTATCATTACTTAATAGATAAAATGATTTTCAAGTTTAAGATGAGTATTATTTAAATCATTTGGGTTCGGATTACATATATCTTAATGATAAGTGACTAGGTTATAATCACCGATGTTCAGATTAGGGTTTCTATAAAGTTAAATTAGGGTAACATTCATTATTAGGATCGTTACAGAATATACAAAGGAGATTGTGTTAGCATTAGTTACAATTTGGATTAAGGGTTAGGTTACTGTAATACACATAAGGGTTAGGGTAATTGTTATATACCAATGTTTTAGTGCTATATACATAAGGGTAAGGGTTAGTGTTATATACATAAGGGTTACTGTAATATACATAAGGGTTAGGGTTATTGTTCTATGCATAAGGTTAAGGTAACTGATATATACCAAACTGTTAGTGTTACTGTTATATACTAACATATGCTAACACAATCTCCTTTGTATATTCTGTAACGATCCTAATAATGAATGTTACCCTAATTTAACTTTATAGAAACCCTAATCTGAACATCGGTGATTATAACCTAGTCACTTATCATTAAGATATATGTAATCCGAACCCAAATGATTTAAATAATACTCATCTTAAACTTGAAAATCATTTTATCTATTAAGTAATGATAACCTAATCTAAAGTTTTCAAACTAACACTAACGTTAATGTTACTGTTATATACATAAGGGTTAGAGTTATACATAAGGGTTAGGGTTATATACATAAAGATTACTATTTTAAAGATTAGGGTTACTGTTATTACATAAGGGTTAGGGTTATACATAAGGGTTAGGGTTACTGTTATTACATAAGGGTTAGGGTTACTGTTATTACACAAAAGTTAATATTATATACCAAAGGGTAAGGGTTATATACATAAGGGTTAGGGTTTTAAGGTTAAGGGTTACTGCTATATACATTAGGGTATGGGTTACTGTAATATAAAGGTTACGGTTACTGTTATATACATTAAGGTTAGGAATACAGCTACATACATAAGGGTAACAAATAGTAACATAAGAATGAGAGTTACAGTTAGTATCATTAGGATAAGAGTTTCAGTTATAAACATTACAGTTAGGGTAAGTGTTATATACATAAGGATTAGGGTTAAGGTTATATATATAAGGTTAAAGGGTATATGTATAAGGGTTAGGGTTCATAAGGGTTAATGTTATATACATTAGGATTTGGGTTACATAAGGTTAGGGTTATATAAATAAGGGTTAGGGTTATACACATAAGGGTTAGGGTTATAGTTGTACACATTAGCGTTAGGGCAACTGCAATATACATTAGGGTTAGGGTTATTGTTATATGCACTAGGGTTAGGATCACTGTTATCTACATAGGTTAGGGTTCATGTTATTGCATGAGGTTGCTGTAATATACATTAGGATTAGGGTTATATACATAAGGGTTAGGATTACTGTTATATACAATAGCGTTATGTTTACTGTAATATAGACTAGGGTTAGGGTTTTCATTTAGGGGTTGAAATCAGTTTTAGGGTTACTGTTATATACATTAGTGTTAGGGTTATTGCTATATACATAAAGGTTAGGGTTGTATACCAAGGGGTACTGTTGTATACCAATGGCTAGTGTTACTGATGTATAAAAGCCTTACTTTTATATAAATTAGGTTTAGGGTTAGCGTTTAAGGTATAAGGTAAAAATTAGGGTTAAGGGCAATGCCAGAATGAACTGCTAGGTTTAACTAGTAGTACCTCATTTGCATATAGGACAGGTCCTACGACAACACTATGGACTGTTGAAGTCAAAGCCAAAGTCGAGGCACTCAAGACGAGGCCAAAGGTCAATGACACACTTAGCACCTCGTTAATAACGATTGCAGCGCCCTCTATATAAGCACAAA
This sequence comes from Modiolus philippinarum, assembly GCA_002080025.1. Lineage (NCBI taxonomy): Eukaryota > Metazoa > Mollusca > Bivalvia > Mytilida > Modiolidae > Modiolus > Modiolus philippinarum. The sequence goes on from MJUU01001596.1 coordinate 111,219, forward strand.
CATTCCCTCCTGAACTAATTTGCATATTTTACGAAAAATTGAGGGAAAATGAAAATATTTTACAAAGAATGCACTACGGGGCTCCTCGCCAAAAGTGTTCTAGGGTAACGCGTTATACTACTCATAGCGTGAGTTCTTCTTATTTAGCTCTGATCAAGATTGTAGACAATGGGGAAAAATAGTTATGACATAACGGTTTCTTAACATAGAAAATAAAATCTTAATTTTGACATAGAAGTCTAATCAACTAAATGTATCTGCTATGGGCAAGGTGAGCGATACGGGCTCTTGAGAGCCTCTTGTTTAATTTTCTAACAAAGAAGCATATTATAAAACTAAAATCCTTGTTATGTCAAAATTTCGAAATTGATCAGCGAACTCTTTAATTTTTGTTAGAAATATATTCCTAACGGGGGGGGGGGCAGGACTTTTTTCGGGATGTCGGGATTGGATGTTTTTTAGCCCGGGATTTCTGGATTTTTGTGATTTAAGCCCGGGATTTCGGGAAATTTATTCACCGGGAATCGGGATTTCATCAGTCTTTAAGTTTCTTTGTAGTTCGGGATTTCGGGATTTAGAAAAAATAAAGTCGGGATTCCGGGATCAGACCCCCTCCTGTCCCCCTCTTCCTACTTTTGAAAATGACAGAGATTTATATAAGTATACTTATATGTCTCTGAATATGGTTCAGTTTTTTTTTTGTTTTTTTTGGGGGAGGAATAAAAACTTGCTATTCCTGTATCCTGTGTCAGATTTTCACAATATTTTATCCCACCCCCAATCCCACATTTTAAGCAGAAAAACTACCCATCCAAATTTCCCAAGGGAAAAATCATGAAAATCAGATGCGAAATAATGACTGCAGGATGTTCAAGTTTTTTATATGAATTTTGACCTTGGGAACAATCTGTACATTAATGGACATTAATAATTAAGAAAAATATTGTCAGTTACGTCTGTGCTGTGTTTGACCTGAAACTAATTAATAGAACATTATAGCTATAATATTAGTCCCAGGTTTGACTATTTACTAACTGTCTTTTATTGGCGAACGAAAGAGATGTCGCCGGAAAAAAATCAAAATAAAAAATCTTTATTTAAAATCGGCATGCTAAAATAACAATGAGCAAAAGCTCTTATGAGCTTTTAAAAACCGACATATTACATCAAATAACTAATACTATTAACACATACTTTACAATACAAGCACATACTTATGGTGTCTGCAGGGTATTATTTTTTGAGAAATTGTCTGTGTAGAAACATAATTGCATTATTGTTGAAAATATAAAATAAAATTTTGGGGTCACCGTGCATTTAATCGGAAAACCGAAATTGAAAATTTAAGGATTTTACATAGAAATGATAGGAAAAATGATTATATGAGAGGATAGCTTTAAAAATAATTAAAATTAATTATAGATTTTGTTCATACTTTGCATGCGATTTGAGATCATGTAGTTTACATATAAAAAAATAAAAATCAGGGTCACCGTTAAATAAGAGAGATAAATTGTAAAATATTAATTTCTCTAGTGATATCGATATGAAATTATTTTATCAAGTTATCTCCCTTACATAAATTCTATGTTCTGTAAATCAAGGACGTATATTCTAAATATACGTCCCTGTGTAAATCTAGCAACGGATTAAAAGCACATTTGTTTTATTCACCTTTTTATAACGAAAGTGTTGTAAAAGTTACTAGGAAAAACAATTCTAAATACTTTGGAACTTTCTTCCTTATTAAAACACGTACATACTTAGGACATAAAAATATACAGCCCAAGACATGCATATAAAAGATATTCGTATTAAATTAAACACAAATACATGTATTATATGGTTAGTAACTAAAATGCACTATATTTGTCGATTTGACATATAATCGATATTTGCTAAAAGCCTTTGGGGAGCCCCATATCGAAACCGGAAGTTGATCTTGTAACCGAATCGACTTTACTTGACAGATGAGACGAAAACAGATGGCATGGCAGAAATTATAAACAAAGTTTTGAGATACAAGTCATATTTAACATCTAATGATGACGGGGATAAGGTGTAGTAGTACTAGTGATTCTTGTATTTATTGGTTCAACATGTGGAATGAATTAGGGCGAACATTTTGCAACAGCTTGTGAATGTACAGAAACGCACCACGGGCATTTCAAGTTGAAATACGAAGCCCCACACATTGAAGTTTCACGAACGTAGTGAGTGAAACGAAAACCCTAACCCTATGTTTCACTCGACTACGTTCATGAAACAGGCGTTCGTTTCTGTCAATGGGGAGAACGACTATCCATGGGGTTTACTATCCAACACGGAGAAAGTTACGGCTATCCATGGGGGTTTACTATCCAACGCGGAGAAAGTTCTCCGAATCGGATAGTAAACCTCCATGGATAGTCGTTCTCCCCTAACGAACGCATGTGTCGTGAAACTTCAATGTGTGGGGCTTCGTATTTCAATTTGAAATGAAATATTGATAAAATTTCTGTCTCCTGTGAACACACCGTGCCCATTGTCCATTTACAAACAATGTCCACAGCCGTCCTTTGATGTCATAACATGACCAGTGCCACCACTTCCCCCAACATTCATTTGAATGTGTCATTACTTCAATACTTGTTTGAAAGTCACCTTTGAAATACTCATCACAACCGGCAGGGCTTTACAGTTCAACCTCAAACTGTCTCTACTCCTGACCTGTGGTCCATTCCATAGCCATACCTCAGTTCCTAGGTACTTTAACTCTGGTATTTGGTTCATTTGCCTTTCAGGGAGATTTACAGATGTATAATGAGAAGGATATGCAACTCGGACACAATCCATGTCTATGGCAGAAAGTTTGATATGCATTCACTTTACAGCTAACTACCTAAAAAGTTGTGCATGGATTTTTAATAAAATGATATTTTTCTTGAAGCTGAAATATTTTCACCCTATCAGCATGATCAGAGTAAATTTCATTTCATCATATCTTCAATAAACATGATTTAAGTTGGTAATCAAAACATTTTCATTTGACTTTTTTGTCACTTTGGGTTTATACACGACCTATTATCGATGCATGCCTTTTTAGCTCACCTGACCCAAAGGGTCAGTGTGAGCTATTGCCATCACTTGTCGTCCGTCGTCCGTCCGTTAAACTTTTCACATTTTCATCTTCTCCTCTGAAACTACTGAAGCAAATTCAACCAAACTTTACAGGAATGATGTATGGAAGGTCCTTAACAAAGATTGCTCATTTCGTACCAATCCCATAAAAAACATGGCCGCCAGCACGGAACATAGTTTAACATTGGCCCTATGGGAAATTCACATTTTCATCTTCTCCTCTGAAACCACTAAAGCAAATTCAACCAAACTTTACAGGAATGATGTACTAAAGGTCCTTAACGGTGATTGCTCATTTCGTTTTGATCCGACAAAAAACATGGCCGCCAGCACGGAACATGGTTTAACATTAGCCCCTATGGGAAAATCACATTTTCATCTTCTGCTCTGAAACAGCTGAAGCAAATTCAACCAAACTTTACAGGAATGATGTATGGAAGGTCCTTTACAAAGATTGCTCATTTCGTTTCCATCCAATAAAAAACATGGCTTCCAGCACGGATCTAAGGTTTAACATTGGACCCCATGGGAAAATTTACATTTTCCTCTTCTCCTCTGAAACTGCTGAAGCAAATTCAACCAAACTTAACTGTTCAGCATTTTGTCAGGTGAGCAATACAGGCTCAGTGTCTGAGCCTCTAGTTCTGTGGTAGTGTTACTTTTCATGAAAAAATTGCACCCTTTGCCATTTGTTCATTTACAAACATTTAATTAAATGAGGAATTATTTGTAGATAAAAGATATATACAAAAGTAGTCAGAAAAAGATCATTTTGAGATATATTTTAATGAATGATGTGCTATCAAGGGAATTTCAGCTTCCTGTAAAATTTTGTACATGTATGACTAACAGTTACCTCACAATTCAAAGAAATCGGGGGTGTAACTGGCTTTTATTCCTGATGAATGGAGGCATCCCCTCGGGGTGAATTGTACCAAATTAGCATATTGAATAAAGATGGTTGCAACTATCAAACACATCTTAGACAGATCTTCCCTAAAATTAAAGAAAAAAGTCAATTTTTCACCAGAACGACAGAAATGCACAACCCAAAAGTGAACCTTTTCTAAGTGCTTAAACTTATATGTACTTTATGAAAAATTTGTATTTAATACATCTATGTTTTAAGATTTTTTAGAAGATGACAATATTTTTAGGGTAGTGCATAAAATCATGGAGCCTAAATAGGGCAATTGGTAATAGAAACACGTTTATTTGTATTAAAATTTAGCATTTAAGACTGTATTAGAATCCAAAGTACACATATGGCTTCAAAATAATATTTTAGACAACTTGCAAAGAGTTTGGTGTTTATAATAAGTGTATAAATTATATTTTGCAAACTACCTCAATAATAGGTAAAGGTAAGTTTTTATGCGACGTTTGCATCATGGATAAATGGACTCAGGATATTTTTGAAAAGTAAGAGGAAATCATTAATAATTCGGTTTTGGACACTTACTGATATAGGCTTTTCATACCAACAAAAGTTCAATGATTTATTTCCAAATTTATATTTTTACAACCAATAAATAACATTTAAGTACATCCGTAATAGGTCGATCTAGGCTACATCAGTTAAAATGCAACACAAAGATTGGACCAAAAGTAGTTCACAAAATTGATTGCTAATGCCCTTGTGTTTGTAACGTTAATTTTGATTGGATGGCGTCAAAATTTTGAGGGGGTAAAATTCTCGATTTACAACGTAATTGTGTAGACGCACACCAAACTTCTTCAGCTGTTCTTGTGATTTAAAAATCTATTTTAAATGTGTTTTTCAGATTTGTATTAGAAAAGAGATAATCAAACTGTATTTTAGGATCTTCAGGGGTAAATCTAAAATTTTACTGTCGCAAACAACCATTTTCTGGCTCTGCTAAAGCGTCGCCAAAAAAACTCAGTTTGCGACAGTGAAATCTATGATTTACCCCCTTAGATCCTAAAATACAGTATGGTTATCTCTTAAATTTTGGTAAAGTGTAACATCTACTGCATAGCCAGAACAATCACTTATGTTGTTATGTTTTAAAGACTAGAGGCAAGCTTTAACACAGCTGCTGGCAAGCTTTAACGCAGCTGTTATTGTCATGTTTTTTAAAGACTAGAGGCAAGCTTTAACACAGCTGCTATTGTCATGGCTTTTAAAGACTAGAAGCAAGCTTTAATGCAGAGCTGCTATTGTCATGGCTTCAACCTGAAAATGTCGATTTTTATATATTGTTGAGCTGAGTTACAATAGTAACCAATGGTAACATGGTCAGAATCAGTGCATTATGAACAAAAACTTCTAGTAGTAAATGCAAGGCTTCTAATTCCATGTACCATTAATCAATGTTTACAGTAACATTGAATCCAGAAACAAAGAAATGTTCAATAGTGACCGGCTACCGGCTACTCCTCAAGGTAGCCGGTGTGTCACATGATTCAGCAACAATATACAAAATGATATATAAGGAGTTGCATCTGCACACTGCAGTATTCCTCTGATGAAGGTCCATGAATGGACCGAAACCGGTCAGGATATAAATCGACAGAAGCTCTAGCCTCTACTCTGAGTGCTTTTCTTCTATACATTTATGTTGTTAGTGTTCCAAAATTGACAAAATCTCACACCTTGTGATATCATGGATATATTTCCAATTTATCATGATGTGCTTATCCTTGTCGTAACACATCCTCGAATGGGCTATTGGCTCTAAAACACATTGGCCATATGACATGTATGAAATTTTGGCCATTTGTAATTTCAGACTGGACATTTTGGCATCTCTTCTATGCAATAAAACTGTAGGTCCTGTAAATTTATCTTCTGTCTAGCAGCTTTTCCTTAGACCTTACTTGCTTTACCAAATGTTCTGCAAGGCCTCTTGACTTTTTGATTTGTCTGAGATGGTACAACCTATTTTCTTACAACCTACATTGATTTTTAGCTCACCTGACCCAAAGGTTCAGTGTGAGCTATTCCCATCACTTGGTGTCTATTGTCCGTCTGTTAACTTTTCACATTTTCATCTTCTCCTCTGAAACCACTGAAGCAAATTCAACCAAACTTTACAGGAATGATGTATGGAAGGTCCTTTACAAAGATTGCTTATTTCGTTGTGATCTGATAAAAAACATGGCCGCCAGCACGGAACTTAAGTTTAACATTGGACCCTATGGGAAAAATCACATATTCATCTTCTCCTCTGAAACCTCTGAAGCAAATTCAACCAAACCTTACAGGAATGAGGTAACAAAGATTGCTCATTTCATTTGGATCCAATAAAAAACATGGCTGCCAGCACAGAACTTAGTTTAACATTGGACCCTATGGGAAAATCACATTTTCACCGTCTTCTCTGAAACCGCTGAAGCAAATTCAAACAAACTTGACAGGAATGATGTACTAAAAGTCCTTAACAAAGATTGCACAATTTGTTCCGATCCAGTAAAGTAAAAAACATGGCCACCAGCAACGAACATATTTAACATTGGACCCTAAGGGAAAAATCACATTTTCATCTTCTCCTCTGAAACCACTGAAGCAATTAATTCAACAAACTTTCAAGAAATGATGTACTAAAGGTCCTTAACAAAGATTGCTCATTTTGCTCTGATCCAATAAAAAAACATGGCCACCAGGGTGGAACATAGTTTAACATTGGCCCCTATGGGAAAAATCACATTTTCATCTTCTCCTCTGAAACCACTGAAGCAAATTCAACCAAACTTCACAGAAATGATGTACTAAAGGTCCTTAACAAAGATGTCTCATTTTGCTATGATCCAATAAAAAACATGGCTGCCAGCACAGAATTTAGGATTAACATTGAATCCAAAGGGAAAGTCACATTTTCATCTTCTCCTCTGAAGCCACTGCAGCAAATTCAACCAAACTTGACAGGAATGATGTATGGAAGGCATTTTACAAAATTGTTCATTTCATTTAGATCTGACAAAAAACATGGCCTCCAGAACAGAAGATAGTTTAACATTGGAGCACGGTATGAGAAAACCATCCTTTTCATCATCTTCTCCATGTTCTCTGAAACTATTTAAGCAAATTTAACTAAATGCATAGAAAGTCCTCTTCAAAAATTACTCATTTCAATAGGATCAGACAAAAACATGGGTGCTAATGGAGAACATAGCTAAACATTAGACCCCATTGGTAAAAAACTTCATTTTTGGTCATGCATGGCATAGAAACTTGTCAGCTCTAGGCCTCTAGTTATTATTTCCAGTACATCTGTACAAAATACCTCCCTTTTCACTGTGACATCATGAAAATCGGACATTAATAGGAAAATCTCTTCTTTTGGTATGGCAGAAGAAATAATCTGACAGCTGAAGAGCTATGCAGATTGGTAGAAATGGTTAAAAATGTGGGAAACTATCATTGTTACAGAACTATAAGTGCTCAGCAACACACACATACTTTCCCTTACTTTTATTTCATATTCTCTTCTCTCAGGATAATTGTGCCCTTTATCCAATATGGATGCAATAACGGTGAAATGGTCTGTTACCAGAGTATATTTGTTATTTTGTTTTCAAATTGACAAACAATTAAACCACTGTAAAAACATCATAAATGCATTTGTAATTAATGCAAAAGTTTGCAACAACATTATATCAAATTAAAGTATATTGCCCATCAGAATTGGCCATAACAAAAAAGTCTGAGGTTCAACTAAGCAAGACAGGACTCAGTTGGTTTAGCAACAGGGCAGTCTATCTTCATTGTTGTAGTTATATAAGATTTAAAAATAGTAATTATGCATTACATGATACCCCATCACTTTTCACAAAATTTCAAAGTTAAAAGGGCTTAACTCCAGAACCCTACATACCGCTGGATCCAAAATTACACCTTGCCTGTGTTTTGTGGTAAACAACTTACATTTAAAGTTTGAAGATGGTATGATATTTCATTCACAAGTTATCATTTGGAAACCCTAAAATTAGCAAAATTTCAAAGTTTCGAGGGGCATAACTCCAGAACCCCTTAGACCTCTGAACCCAAAATTGAAGTTGACCTGAGATTTGTGGTAAACATCTTACATACCAAGTTTGAAGACAGTGTGCTATTTCATTCACAAGTTATCAGTCGGAAAACCCTTAAATTCACGAAATTTCAAAGTTTCAAGGGGCATAACTCTTGAACCCTTTGGACCTCTGAACCAAATTACCTGAGTTTTGTGGTAAGCAACTTACATACCAAGTTTGAAGACCTTATGTTATTTTGTTTACAAGTTATCAGTTTGAAACCTTCGGGGGACGGACGGACGGACAGACACACGATGGACGGATGGACAGACAGACGGACGGACACACGACTGAGGGTATCACATAATACCTCACCACTACATATGGCGGGGTATAAATAGAATGGAAAAACAAATGCTGGAATATTTGATTAGCTATTTTGGTAGCCACACTGACTGATAAGCCAAGCAGTATGAGAAGTAGGTTTGGTCTTGGGATTTGACCCGAGTGAAATATTTTGTTTTAAGAATTATCTCCCTTTTGATTTTGTTTTTGGACTCTTGCTGTATTGACAAAATGTTAAGATTATAAGGCAAAAAGAAGTTTGAAATCAATCATTCAGAGTTTGTGAAAGCATTTTTCCCCTTGTCAATCACGGAACTGGCAATTTTAGTCTTTCATGTCTTTTGGCTGTCACTCATACATTATTTTGCCAGACATTTATCAGAAGAAATAACCAACAATGTCTGTGTTTTGCCACCACCACCGCCTTACCATATGCACCCCACCCCTTGACAGTCTGCGCCAAAAACTTTTTTCATTACTAGTCCTTAGGTCTGTTTGAGATAACGAATTTGCTACTCCAAATCACATTTTACTAGTACGGAAAAAAGGAAACTTTTTACCGCGATGAAAGGCATGTAGATTCAGCATGTTGTCTGGAAAATGCAATATAAAATTTCTGCAACAAAAAATTCTTGCTAGTCCAGTTGGACTAGTGGTTGAAAAAATTTTACCAGTCTGAATTCAAATTTACTAGTCTTGGGCATCGGACTAGTGCATAATGGAGCAGACTGCTTGATCACCTACACTAGCTCTTTAGTAAGCAATATACAGTTGAACTTCCATGGCCTGAACTACAATTACTCTTAACACCATGGATATCTTGAACCCTTTCTTTGGACCCTTTGTTCAAACTTAAGGTGGATCGATGGTATTCCGCCATTTTGTTTTCATATTTCATGCTTTGATGGGTATTTTTTATTAAAGACATATACAAGCATTTTAAAATTTGGACAAATCTGTACAATATTTGGCTTAAAACACAAACAATGGGTCTATTTCTCTTAGTTTACCATTCATTTTTGAAGACAAAATCAGAATAGTATTTGTACTGTAGAATTCTTTGCAATGAAAATTTAAACAAGGGAGGTAATTTCAAAAAATATTTTACAAAGAAATCGCTACGAAAATTTTGACTTTGTGAAATAATTTTTTTATAAGGTCCGTGACCCCCGTTTTTCTTTTTGGTTTTAGAAAGATCTATACAAGGGCTAGCAATATACAAAATTAATCAAAATTCTCATGGATTTAACTTGAATAATTTAAAAAAAATGGCAATTTTCCTTAACATTTCAACTAAAAAATCCATATTTGCGATGAAAGATTGTGAGCTTATATGGTCCGTGACCCCCAATTTTTATTTCATTTTTTGGAAGTCCAATTTTTGAAGTTTAATTCTGCAAATTATTGAAAAATTCAGATGGATTTTGCTTTGTCCCCCGAACCACCTTAATTAAAACTGTTTGACCTTGATCGATATTTTGACACACCTTTAGCTCAAACTGGTTTCTTTGTGCCTTTGGTATTCAAGCCATAGAATTTCTGACTGTAGGTCTTCAGCAGCTGTGGTTATATTTGCATATACTAGTAACATGTATCATTTGCATAAATTTACAATGAATAGAGACTGCCGTTTTTTCCTTGAAACAATTGAGCATTAGCAGGGTATATTACCATTTCAGTACATTGTTATTTTTGAAAACAAAAAGTTTGGCAATGGTTTGGTTTTTATTTTTCAGGTTTTACACATTATACAAAGACTTACAGACTTGCCAATATCAGTGGATGTACTCCAGGTAAGTCGTGGATGATACTACTGTCATGTGACTGTAATCATGGTAAAATGGGAAATTTTTGTGCCGTCTTTTTTTTCAGTTTTCAAAATAGATTTCATTTCATGCAGTATTGAATTTGTGGTTTTCGGTCAAGCTATTAATTCGCCATACTGCATCTAAATATTCATGATCATGACAGTTTCATTTTCAGGCTTCAACCATAACAGCAGAAATAGCGAAAATAAAACTGCCGCTAAAATTTCAAGGTTTACAGTATAGACATGCCCTTGTAACCTGGTAACATTGTCAGATATTGCAAATGTCATAAAAAAAGGATCTAGAATTTTACATCAGTATTTCTGAAGTAGTCTGGTCTCTGGATTACCAATAAATTACCTGCAATTAAATGCAAGTCATTTGCGCTTTTTCTGTTATTATTTTTATGCCCCGCCTACGACAGTAGGTGGGCATATAGTGTTCGGGTGCGTCCGTCCGTTCGTCCATCCGTCCAAAGTCAGGTTTATCCTCAGGTTTAAGTTTTTTTTTCTGTGAAGGATGTATGCTTTTATCATGAAACTTTGTATAAATACACATTAGGGTATAATTAAGCAAAAATCATAATAAAAATTTATCCCGGCTACCAACTTCATGCATCACTGATCATGGAAAAAAGGGGGGGTAGTATGAGGTTTACCCTTAGGTTGAAGTTTTTTTTTCTGTGAAGGATGTATGCTATTATTATGAAACTTTGTATATATACACATTAGGGTATAATTAAACAAACATCATAATAAAAATTTATCCCGGCCACCAACTTCATGCATCACTTATCATGGAAAAAGGTGGGTAGTATGAGGTTTACCCTTAGGTTGAAGTTTTTTTCTGTGAAGGATGTATGCTATTATTATGAAACTTTGTATAAATACACATTAGGGTATAATTAAACAAAAATCATAATAAAAATTTATCCCGGCCACCAATTTCATGCTTCACTGATCATGGAAAAGGGGGGATAGTATAAGATTTAACAGTGATTTAGCTAGCGCTAGTCACTTTCGCCATTGACAAATCTTTTTTGGAAGTGGCGAATTTTTTAAGCCTGCAATTCGTCACTTGAAATTTCAAAAATCGCCAAATATCAAAGTATTCTGTTCATAATCTTTGTCAGTGTAATCTAATTTTCCCAATTGAAATTTTAATTACACCTGTAATGCTAATTAAAGGATTAGTTCAGTTGTAAACAAACGCCATCGGTGGTATGTTTACCTGTGTTCCCTGGCATGTTATCAATAATTACCGGTCAATCAGAGATATCCTGCTTACCTGTTTGGCAATTAACTATTAGTTGTTTAAAATTATTAATGTTTTGAACATATAAATTATTCTTTCAGCTAAATTTTCATAATTAGCAGGTCAATACATTTATTTTTTTAAAAGATTACGTTTTTTGAAAGTTGGGTTATTTCCCTTTAATATTGTCTTTAAAATGAATTTATTTTTCATATACTCGATCAGTGCGTACTATCTATTCAAGATCTATATTTGTTTTTGGGTACAGATCAAAATGTCATGGCGAAGGAAATAGTTCAGTATTTGGCGACTTTTTATCAGTTTAACTCGCCCTAGATCAATTATCTGAAAACACATAATTTAAGAGTTGTATTTTTACTAATGATTTGAAGAGATTTGTTAATGTTTTGATAGTTACTACAAATATTCATACACCACCGTTTCCTCAGTATCAGGCGGACATATTATATTGATTTCTATTGATTGTTAACAAGTTATAAATAGCATAAACGATGTGTATATTTAGACTTTTTATTTACTGATTAATTTTGTTATCTATGTCTAGCTTCGATAGTATATTTGTGAATCAGTTACTTATAGCAACATTGTTTGAGCAGAAATATTTTATTATATATCAATTATTTTAGAAATAAAAGATATGGCCATGTCTTTCCATATAGCATTAGTTCACGCTAAGATTTGAAAAAAAGTCATTGATAGTAATTAGAATTTTGAAAAAAAAAAGAAAAGAAAAAAAAACAGCAAAACAAAACTGAAATAGAAAGGATCAATATGCTCACAAATATCTGTCCAATTAATGTTTGTATTGGAAGATGTTGACAGGCATAAAATTCAATTAAAATCAATTAAAAAAAAATAACTGTATTATCTAGTACAGGTGCAATTTACCCCCCCCCCCCTTTTCCTTATTGCTAAGAAACAGTAAGGGCTAATGGTGATCCCAAAAGAATGCAAAGAAACTAACCCTATAAAAGTGAAAAAAAAATCATAAATGTATATGCATCTTTTTCGTTAATTTTTTGTTTATTGTTTTGTTTGAAAATGGCCCTTTTCAAAATTGTGAACAATTATGAGTATCCTTGGATATGGGTTTACCCATATCTTTTCTTGTTTAGAATTGAACCTATGCTAATATTTGCTTTGATAATTATAACACAAAATTCATATTTTACCACTTTTTAAGTTTAATAAGTGTTTATCAACAACATTTGTTTGATATTTTGCAAAATAATTTCTTTTATATTGATAGAAAGTTTTATATGTATAGTTATAGAAAGTCAATCTGCTTATTAAGTATTTGTTGCAAAAATTAACATCTTCAGTGATAGATGGGATGTGGTCTCACTACAAAGAGGTGAAAGTTAAATTTGATTATATTGTTTCATTTCCCAAACCATAACAGGAACTAGATAGAGCACTATAAGTCTGGAACAATGATGTGCATATTTAAATGCAACAAAATACAGAAAAATTATAAATCATAAAATTAGTATCTCATACTACACATTGTGCCGCAAAATTTATCGGTGTACGCAAAAGTGACTAATGGTCTCAAAATCCTAGCTAAATCCCTGATTTAAACTCAGGTTTAAATTTCTTTCTGTGACGGATGTATGCTTTTAGGCCATATCAAATTAATTTATAGATTCTCATCCCCACCCGCCCCATTTTTTATAAGCTCAATTTTTTTTTATCTTCAATTATACAGAAATTTTCTTTAAATTCCTATCAATTTGAGTGAAAATCAGTAAAAAATAAAAAATAAAAGCCTCCCACCCGCTCCAGATTTTTTGTAACAGGTGGATGAGAATCTACAAATTAACTTGATAGGGCCTTATGAAACTTCATATAAATACACATTAAGATATAAATAATAAAAAAAAACATAACAAATACTTACCCATGCCACCAACTTCATGCCTCACTGATCACGAAAGATAGCATTGCTCAAAATAGGTGTGAGGCAGGGCATTGTGTCCGTTAGACACATATTCTTGTTACAGAGAAATTATGATTTCACATTGGTTTTCAGATATTATGGTGTTTCTTTTGTAATCCTTTGCCGTTTCCATGTTAGAAAAAAAAACAACAGTATATCCCAAGAAAAACTGAAAAATAAGATTGTTTGGATACTTTGATTCTTATTTCAAACTACATCTGCATGGAGTGTTTAAGAGATTTGGCAATTTGGGTTTCTTGTCACTAATATTGATACTTTGTTTTGATAATGTTTGTCTTCCAAAATATGTATTTCTAGTCTACACCTAAAAAAAAAAACGAAACCTTTTAAAACACAGAAACTGCATCTAAAACTTTAACTTACTATATATATTTATAGTACCTGACTATAGCTACATTGTACATTGAGCCTTTGCAATTACTTAGTGTCGGTCATCTGATCTCTGATCTGTCTTTTCATCAGTCTTAATTTTCTCCTCCAAAATATTCCTCTAAAACCACAAAGCTAATTATTTGAATCATTAGTTCACAATAGTCCAGTCTGTGCAAAAAAAAATAAAATTCAAGAGCCCAGACAGCTAATAAGGTCCTGTGTGTATATATACTATCTCAAAGTCAGTTTTACTAACCCTTAATAGAAGATTCTATGTTCAAATGGTAAAACTATAACTAGCCCATTGACCTAAAAGGGATTTTACTAGTTTCAATCAATCATAGGGCTAGGTGGCTAACGACACAGACTATACATAGTCCTTTGATGTTCCCTTTAAAGAGTTATGCTCATTATTTTCATAATCATCCAAAAATGGCAGCCAGTTGGCAGCCTAATTTGACTAAGGAACTTAAAAGTTAAAGGCCATGCCAGAGGTTAGTGATACAAGCTCCTTGTTACTATGTTGTAGTCTATTTTTTTCCCCAATGTTATTCCCTATTTTCATAAGGGGGGACCATTCACTATTTTTGTAGCAGTTATCTCCCTTCTCGGACGGTGTCACAACAAAGACAAAACGGAGGGAGATCTACAATTTCAATATTTTTAGGCATATGCGGAATACCTGACCAAAAAAACAAAATGAAGTGTTGATGGGTTAAAAAAGAACTCAGGAAAATAAAACACAAGGTTATTTTGAACCCTCAGTGAATTTTTATTAATATATCTTTGATTTGACTGACAAGTTAGTCTTATTTATTCCATACTAGTTATGTTGTAAGGAGCCAAGGGGAATTACTTCAAAATCAAAGTCCCACAAAAACCTGACCCGAAGTTGATCCAGGCTTACAAAAAAGGGGAATTGTTGTAAAATAAGGTTTGTATTTACAATTCCTTGAAAAAAAAAATTAAACGTCTATCATAACTTTGGGATTAGATATCAATCTTTTTACAAACTATAGCTATTGATGGATGGATGTAATTTGTAATAGGATTGGGCCATTTTTAATTTAAAACACAAAAGCAGAGCAGTTTTTTTGTTACTTGAGATCATCTGGACAACACTTATTAAACTTGATTTATAAAATTTCTTTTTAAGGCAACTGGTATTGGTAAAGTCATCAATGGATGCAGAAAGAAAGAAGGAGAGGTGGGTATGTATGCCAAAGCCCTGGTGTTTAAATGGAAGATGATGGTAGCTGAAGAAGCGATACGATTGGAAGCTGAAAGTGAGGTTGCTTGTCAGGGTGACCAATCAGACAGACCATCATCAGCTTCTCCTCAAAGTGACCAGTCATGTGAAAAGTCAGGTTCACCACAAAGTGACCATTCAGAAAATAGGTCACCTTCACCATCAAGTGAGCGCTCAAAAAGTAGGTCACATTCACCAGATTTTTCCCATTTCAAAGCAAGGTCTGTGTCTCCGGACAGTGATTCTAGTCATGACAGCCATATTGAAAAAGAAAACAGGCATAATGAAAGTAAGTTAGAAAGAGGTAAAGATGAAAACCAAAAAGTAGTCGAGGAGAGTAAAAGTGAAAAGAAACATAGATCATCCTCAACGAATAAAACAGACAATAAGGACAAAAATGGCAGCAGTCATAGCAAAAGTAAAACTCTGAGTGAAAGTAATTATAAAACTAGTGAAAGAAGTCATAAAAGTAGTTCTAATAAAAAAGTCACCAGTGAAAAAAGTGATAAACATTCTGATAGAAATAGTCATAAAAGTAGTGAAAAAAATGAAACTCATAGACATAGCCATGAAAAGGATCGAAAGGATGATAAACATTCAATTGGTAAAAGTCATAGGGATTCGAGTGAAAAAGGTCACTCTGATAAAAATTCAAGTGAAAAAAGTCACAGGGATTCAAGTGAAAAAAGTCGTTCTGATAAACATTCAAGCGAAAAAAGTCACAGGAATTCAAGTGAAAAAGGTCATTCTGATAAACATTCAAGTGAAAAAAAATGTGCTGATAAACATTCCAGTGATAAAAGTAGCTCTGATAAGCATTCCAGTGATAAAAGTCACAGGGATTCAAGTGAAAAAAGTTGTTCTAATAAACATTCAAGTGATAAAAGTCACAGGGATTCAAGTGATAAAAGTCACAGGGATTCAAGTGAAAAAAGTCATTCTGATAAACATTCAAGTGATAAAAGAAGCGCTGATAAGCATTCAAGTGATAAAAGTCACTCTGATAAGCATTCAAGTGATAAAAGTCACAGGAATTCAAGTGAAAAAGAACATTCAGATAAACATGATAAACATTCAAGTGAAAAAAGTCACAAGGATTCAAGTGAAAAGGATAGAAAAGAGCACCGTGATAAAAATTTGAGCAAGAATAGCCACAGGGAACATTTAGATACACATTCAAGTGAAAAAAGCAGTAGGGAACATTCTGATAAACATTCAAGTGAAAAAAGTCACAAGGAACATTCAGATAAACATTCAAGTGATAAAGTTCATAGAGATTCAGGCGAAAAAGGTCACTCCAATAAACATTTAGATGAGAAAGGTGATAAAGAAAACTCTGATAAACATTCAAGTGAAAGAAGTCGAAAGGATCATTCAAGTGATAAAAATCATAAACATTCTGATAAACATTCAAGTTCAAAAAGTGA
>MJUU01001596.1:158373-180308 GCA_002080025.1 Modiolus philippinarum
ATTTTTTGTAGGTCTTACCGTTTCCGAGCTACAAGGGGTCAAAGGGGCCAAAAATGCAATTTTTCTAAATATGTCAAATCTTTATTTTTCATCGGATTTCGATGGGATTTTTTTCTTTGGATTCCTCTTGATCTAAGCTTCCAGTAGTATATCAATTTATTTTTTGTAGGTCTTACCGTTTCCGAGCTACAAGGGGTCAAAGGGGCCAAAAATGCAATTTTTCTAAATATGTCAAATCTTTATTTTTCATCGGATTTCGATGGGATTTTTTTCTTTGGATTCCTCTTGATCTAAGCTTTCAGTAGTATGTCAACGGATTTTTTGTGGGTCTTACCGTTTCCGAGCTATAAGGGGTGTGTCTAGCTTCTTTTTGTGTCCATCTAATTATTGTGTCAAGCTCTTTACTGTGTCCACATTCACTTTAAACTACCTTTGTTGAAATTTCAGTGGTCGACATGCTGCGGTCGTATCATGCTGCGCTCGGCGTAGCCCTTTATTACCTTTTTTGGGGTCATTTGGGGCTTGCTGTGTGTTGTGGGGTTCCTCGCTGTGTTGGGGACCATACAGTGGCCTCTGGATGCTTTGGTTTTGGGTTGTTTTAACCTGGAGATGGGATGTTGTCTCCTTGACATTTACCCCATTTTCTTTCTTTTTTCATAATCATGTCTGGTAAATTTGCCCTCCGTTTTTAAGGAATTTGTATTTAACACATCTAAATGTCTGGTGCTGTTTGAATGATGATTCAGGGCAAGTGGATGTTCTTTAAACCTGGTAAACAAATATAAATGTTTGATTAATACTGTGTAAATGGTTATTTCTCTAACAATTGGGCCAACCTTAAAAAATTGTTTTGCTGTTTATCGACCTACTCATAAAAAACCTACCTACTCAAAAAATTTTATTGACAATTCCCAGACAAAAAATTTTTTTCTCTATTTTTAGTACATTTTCTCAGTCTGTGCCTTTAGCCACTAGCCCTACGCACGAGACTAATAAAATCAGTCTCGGGATAGTAAAAATTTGAAGTCACTAGCCCGGTGGGCTAGTTAAAATTGTACCTTAATAACAAAGAATCTTCTATAAGGGCTAGTGAAATTGAGTTCGGGCTAGTACAACACAGGACCTTACGGGCCCCTTCGGGCTAGTGAATGAAAAAGTTTTTGGCACAGACTGTTTTCTTTAAAATTTACCCCTTTTTGACATCTTTTGAGATAATTCACCTGCCTACCTACTCACATCCAAAATTGATTGTCGATAAACAGCAAACAAACATTTTGTTAAGGATGACCTTGTTTGACTTTTCTTTGGCAGACAGAAATTTTCAACATATACTGTATAAAGTCTCATATAACTTATATCATGTTGAAATGCTCTTTAAATTCAATGTCAATTTGGTTAATTCTGAATTAATCCACATTGTGTTCACATGAAAAGTCGGTGTACTCTCTTATTCTGAATTGAAAATTTAATGAAAAGAAAACCTCAAATAAATGGTAAACAATAAACATGAAACTTATGCAGCTGAGTTCTTCAAATGAGGGATATACACATGTAGGGAAAGATCTCAATAGTGGAGGGAATGAATGCAGAACTGAACTGATGCATATCCACTAAAAAGAAATTAGCATGGATGCCCTTTCATTGGTGTACATTTCCTGTGCATGTGCAATTTACATAAAACAAAAGAAAGCCTGATTTTCATTCTCACATAAGTTTTAATTCAGAATTAGTGTCAATTTTGATGTCAAACCACCTCTTTTCATGAGAGTGAATCCTGATTGACAACTTCAGAATTATGGAGATTTCATGTGCAGAATTATGTGGATTTAGTGTGAACACAAAGCATTTTAAGGGGCAATTCTGAATTGATTTCAGAATTAAAGTGGTCTTGTGAACAGGGTATTTTATTTTCTGTACTGAATTTTCATGTCATCAGGAAAATCATGAATAAAGTGAAAAATAGGTACCCAGGGAAGTAAGAACTTATATACAATAATAAAGTAGAGGATGCATTTGTACTTTTTCAACATTCGTATGAAATGATTTTTTTTACTTGTTCGATCAGAAACCATTCATTCATTCATTATTTTTATTTCCTCATATAGCAATTAAATATGAACATTTTATAATACAAACAAATTCAATAACTTTATATTCAAATGTAATTTGTGACTTAGTTTCATTGTAGATGATATCAAATCTTTATGTTGAGGTATCCCTCTTTAAGTAAAGCTTAATCCAAGAACCATAACTCCTAACAATATTATCTGTCTCGAACAAAATTCAAATTAAATTTACAACTCATTAAAACACAGCTATTTACCAAATAGCAAAGCAATATTTGCAGGCACTACAACAAACAAAAGAGTGCTGAAACTAAAAATTAAAAGAGATGGATGGACTGCCAGAGACATACATAGATTGTATAGAAAAGGGGGGTGCAAATAAGATGAAAGAGAATGTGATTAATCAAAAACATCAAACCCTCAGCCATTTGCCCTGAAATAAGGTGAAATAAAGACTGGCACATATCAGGAACATTTGGGATATTTGAATTATTGTAAGAACCGTGCTATTCTATTATTGTTTATTATATAGATTGCCGTGAAAGATTGAAATTTCTCAGTGAATTAAAAGTGATAATTAACTGTGAAATTATTTTCCATAATCTCACTCTAGGAAGTGACGTCGTTGTTAAGTAAACGTCTCAGCGGATTAACATCGAAAACGTAGTTCATGAAAAAAAATCTTAAATTAAACCATTAAATATGCAAGAACTGATCTATATAATAAAAACAATAACTAATCCTAGATTCTGATTATCGAAAATATTCAACTCATGGTCGAAAAACGCTGTAATTCACTCATGCGCTGCGCGCATTGGTGAATTACTGCGTTATTCGATCATTCGTTGAATATTTTGCGATAATCAGAATCTCGGATTAGTTATAGTATAATTATCTGAGTTTGCTATTATTATATGTTTATAGCATTTTCTGGAAGACACAGACTATTTATGGAAAATACATTGTAACAAAGACTTTAAAGGTACTGAGCCAGATGAGATGGAGTCATGGAGAGAGCTTTATTGGGTAAAGTATACATTGTAACTGTCGCAGTCATAATCATTAAGAGGATACCATAATACACAATATTATATACTCATTTAAATATCTATAATCTGGTTTGTTTAAATTGTATCACATGACATTTGATATTTTGCTGGGTCAACCAGTTAATGTTGGGCCACAAAGCAAGGTCAACCGGTAAACAAGAAAATTCGATATAGTATTACAGTTACCACCCTTGATAGTCTCTGACCCAGTGGTTTCTCTCCCCTCGAATTTATGGTCATCCTCAATGAAGCTCTTGGGTGACCTTACTATCTCCGGGAGAGAAACTGCTGGGTCACACACTATCTAAGGTGGTAATTGTATAAAGCAACAAAATATGATACACTTATAGTGTTATTACATTACAAAAATTGTCAGACAAATAATATTGCAAACCAATTATTTTCATGATGGCTCTCTGCAAATCATTTAAGTTGATCTCATGACAGTTTTTATTTCATAATTCGGTCTTCTTTTCAAATAAATAAAACATGCAGACTAATACATGACAATAAATTTTGCAATATCTTTTTTAAGATATACAGAAGTAAATCAAAGACATTTGAAACTTTGGCTATACAGTGTATATCAACAGGTAAAGATACCAACAAAACAGAGTACGGAAATTCTTTATTGATAACTATTTTACCTTCCCCCATATGTATATCCAGACTTAGCTAATGGATCAAATTGATAATCGATCACATATCAATAAAAATCAAACCGTTGTTGATGGATTAGTTTGACTTATCAAACATTTATTGATCAAACTTTCTTAGGAGCTTATCCTATTATTTTGATTAGAAATTTGTGATCGATAAGTGATCACTGAAATTTTCCTTTAACTTGAGACAGTGTTTAGTACCATCAGTAAAAGTTACGTAGATTGGTTAGTCAAAATATAATTAAACAATTTAGATTGCTGAAGTTAATGCTGTGTTATTGAACAACTGATCATTTATCAATCAGAAATTGATCACAAATTTCTAATCAAAATCATCGATCAAACTCCTCAGAAAGTTTGATTGGTAAATGTTCCATTAGTCATACTAATCAGTCGATTACCGGGTATATATAATGTTATAAATTACAGCATTTGTATATATTGTTGTAATTTACAGAGAAAGTCTGATGAGAGAGAAGAAAAACTAAAGAACATTAGACAGAATATATCAATGGCACAGATAAAGAAGGATCCATGTGAGTACAGAAGAACTTTTATAAATATGACCACCTTGTCTACTCATGTCTTCTGAATTGATGCATTGGATTTTGTTCAAATTTTGAATATACCAAGTATAGAACCTAAGGATGTGCTGTATGTTATTGTTGCTGAAGGGAGATAATTTAATTTTAGACCTTTAAAAAATGGGGGTTGGGAGGATTCTTTTGTGATTTTGCCAAAGTACATCTAGTTATGAGCATTTCTTGTCTTTTAAAGAAGTAAATATAATTCGTTTTGCTTTGGAATCAGATTTTTAAACAGGCATCTGTCTGAAACCATCAAATTGCATATTTTGATGTAATAGACACAGACAGCAATGAAGACAGAGATCCACATTCTCTTCAGAATAGAAAATTCTACTTTCTTTCATATTTGAATCAAAATAGCTCATGTCAGTTGTAGTGTTGTGTTCATTTAACCATGGGCTATGCCTTTATATTTGTAAATTTAACACCTGTCATTTTCTGCGAAAGCCCAACCTATTGTTAAATAACAAAGGCACTACACTTGATGCCAGTTATTTCTTTACTGAACATCGTTACATGCATGTAATGGATAAAGTGTAAACACATTGTAGGAAACTCATCTCAAAATGTTGTCAGCCCTGAATTCCTTAATTAATAACATAAACTACTTGACAATGCAAATTTTTATTCCCCAAGGGACGAAAAAGGCGGGAAATTTCAAACTGCCTCATATGCCTAGGACCCATGGAAACAAGTTTAGGGCTCAGATTTTTCAAAATGGTTGCATTTGCCATGGAAACTGAAAAAAAAGCAGGAAACATAAAAGTGCCTAAATTGGATGAAATTTTAAAGAAAGGTTGCCTACCTTCCATAGAAATGATTGAAGGACTCGCCACATGGAGACATGGTTGCTTCTTGAAATTTTTAATGGGAGGTAATTCAACTTTGTATAATTTCTGGAGAAAATGGGGAGGTATATCATCATGTCCATACTTGTACTGTGCCTACTCACACTTATATTTGTACTTTATCATATTGATTCAGTGTTCACTGAGCGAGGGTATGACTGGTAGTCATTTGGCGACAGTTCTAGTTTTTAAATATTAGCCTACATTTGGTAGATGAGCTGACTGGTACATTGTATTTCCAGGTCTTTCAGTTGAAACTTTACTAAAATACTTTCTTTTTGACATGGCATAACTTTAAACTGTTTAAATTGGTTTTTACAGTGAGACAAACAAAACTTGCATATGTCGATGTTGCTGCAAAACCTCCGAGGGAAGTTCGTCGACAACAGTTAAAACATGGAACAAATGTTAACATCACGGGGGAGAGATTTAAGAAGTTCATGCCCATGATGGATGTTGTCCCATTAGGAAAAAGTAAGTATTGAAGCAGAATCCATTCTTTAATAAATTAATATAAAATTGATAGAGATTTTTTAAGCTTTTTTTATATTGAACATAACAATAAATGTGATCATGATTGCCTAAAATTGCACGGGAATAGATTAAAAAACAAAACTATGAAGTATTATTGGTCTTTGAGATATTTTTCTAAACATATAGATACAAATGCATGTTTATGAAATAATAAGGTAAAATCAGCCCTTACAAGCAAACACGGCTTGTGTCATACTGATAGCTTACCCCTAGTGATTTTAATACAGCTTTTTCGGCCCCGGGCAAATACAGACAAATCCTGTATTGTCCCGGGCCAATACTGGGTTCAGTGAGTTCAACTGCAAAGCAGTTATGTATAGTAAATTGTATTCACGATACTTGTAATATGTTTCTTCAATATGATAATTCCATTCCCTTAATCTACTTCCATGTGCAAAATAAAAATAAATTCTACATTTTTTAAAGCATGACATATACAGTGAAGCCTGTCTAAACCGAAGCCCTCTGGGACTGAAGAATTTGTTCGGTTTAGACAGGATTTCGGTTTACACAGGTTCAAAATACAAAGGAATTGATAGAAAAGATTTTCACATTATGTTTGGTTTAGACAGGTTTTCGGTTTAGTCAGGGTTGGGTTTAGACAGGTTTCACTGTATCTATGAATATTTAACAAGAGTTATGTGTAAAATCATGAAACATGACAAGCTATTTTTATCCCTACTTCAAGGGGAAACCCGAAGTTTAAATAGAACCCAATTGATAACTCTCATATATATTTTTTTTAGATTTTAAACTTATTTTATTCATAAAAGAAAAGGATTGGGCAACAGGCAAAGCCTATACAAGCCCTCTCCTATAATACATGCAAAAGGTATACAAATTTAGATATAAACAAAAACATAAATACAAGCAGGAAATTTTACAAAGATGAACACTTGTGGGGCTCCTCATGGAGGTATCGAGGAATCTCATATATATTGTACGGGGACGTGTCGCTTGCGGTCCAAAATTTGTAATTGAATTAATACTAGAATTTCATTGAAATCCATACCCAAATAAATACCGCCATAGTATATGCAACCCATATAAATGCTAGGGGAAAGTGTAAATTTTATGTATGACTAAAAGAGAATGGGGGTAATCCTGAAATTTTGCACATTTTTTTTTAATACCAGATGTGTTGAAAATAGACTCAAACTAATAGATGCTTTGTTTTGGGTCATTTTAACCTGGATATGGGATGTTGTCTCCTTGACATTTACCCCTTTTCCTTTCTTTTTCATATAATGTAAAAGGGGAAAATAAGAGCATCAAATAGATACTAGATTTTGTAAAATAAGCACCCTAATTTGCCGCACATCCACGTATACCAATATATAGTAAGTTACAACAAATAGAAAATTAGATTATTTGATAAAAGTGTTATGAACTGTCTGTTTCTTTATTGGCCCTGTATAGATTCTCGGATCACCTGTATTGACCCTCGACCCTACATGGTCTCGAGACCAATACAGCTAACCTCAAATCTATGCAGGGCCAATACAGAAACAGACAGTTAATAACACTATAGTATTGAGAATTTCCAAACATTCAAAGAAAAACAGGTCATATTGCATTAAAAATAATCAGTTGAAAATTAAGGCATACCCAGGTGTACACCCATTAAATAGTGTCATGATACTGATAGTATTTTTTGCTCCATTACAGATGCAAAGCCAGTCAATAAAGCACCAATAATGGCAAAGACTCTGAACATGATAAAGAAGATCAGACGATGAAAAATCAGTTAAGGTCGAGTGATAAGGCATTGGTATGTTAATGGCATGAACCTGAACAATTTGCCGATTAATTTCAAGTTGAGATATCTGGCATTGCTTTATCTGATTGTGTGAACCAGAACATATTACGTAATAATTCCTGGTTGAGATATCTGGCATTGCTTTATTGATGGTGTGAACCAAAACGTATTGTTCAACAATTTTCAGATTGAGATTTTTGATATTGCTTTATTGATGGTGTTGGCCTGAAGATATTGCCAGATAAATTGAGGCTAATATATTGCCCGCAATGTTTTTATTGAGACTTGTTGGTTTTCTATGGAAACTTAAGACTCAATGAAAGATATAGAAAACCAATTATCATTTTGTTTGAAAATTTGCTTTTTATATACATTTGTATATACACTTGTATGTTGGAACTGTTTATGAAGACTGGGTTTCAATGTAAATTTTTCTGTGAATGGAACTTATTCCTGATAGAAAAAAATGATTATAGATTTGACATTTTAGACACAAAAACTTCACGCTTGATTTGGCTTCATATTTGAGGTTTCATTTGATGGTCAAAAAGGGGGGTGGGGGTAGGAAGGGAAGTTTAATGATCAGACATGGGTCGTAGGTCATTCTTAGCATGTTCCCATTAGTTTTATGTAAAATTATCCAAGAACAGTTTGTTGGTTATGGGGGTACTTTGAAAGTCCCTTCCTACCTACCCAGATCCATTTTAATGGAGTAGCCCTAATAACTTATTATGACAAAATGAAATATTATATGGATGGGATTTATTTTTGTAAGTTTTTGAAACAAGAAGAATTTATAACATTTTACTCTTTATTTTCAACCTCCTTCCCTATGCCCTAGAGTCCATTTGAAGGCCTAGTTTATGATGTTCTTACCAGGTCCACTTCCTTTATTTATATTTTGATAAGTTGTTGGTATATGCTATAAATCTGCCTAGGTATTTTTATGACCCAACGAAATTTTTAATATAAATTTACCTTGGAAATTGTAACTAGTTTTACAGTTTTTAAACGACAAAAAGAAAATCTTTTGACTTCAGAAAAACATGAACTATTGGGAAAAAATCTTTGGAGAATCGATGTAGAAAAGTTTTAATGAACTGAAAAAATTACTTTAAGCCTATATAAATCTTTTTGTGCCATTGAATGTTATATACTTTTTAAGCATGTTAAAATCTTCCTTTATTTCATAAACCAAAACTGGATGCAGTATAAGAGTTCCTTTTGAGGATGTTAAACGTTTGTATTGTAAATCATATTTGAATGTTTATAAATTTATATAACATTTTTATGAAATTCCTCAGTTATTAAGTAATTATAGGGAATTACTCATGAAGAGTAATTATGAAGTAAAATATGAAATTACTCCCAGAGAGTAATTAATTATTCATACTAAATTACACCTAGTGAGTAATTACATGTAGTAATTAATATATTGATTTTCTCCTAGTGAGTAATTTAGTAATTATATTAATTACTCTCCGGAAATTAAATTATTATATTGTTTGCCAAGAAATGAAATTACTGTGATAATTTTATAATTACATATTATTCAATGCATGAAATAATGTCATAGTGCTTACAAAACTGAATTGTATTTTTAATATGTAAAAAAATAACATGGATTGCAAAATAAATATGTTTGTATTTTTATTTGAGGTTTGTATTGTGCCATTCTTATTTATTTTTCTGTATTTATTGTTAGAATTCAAATTTTAGCATGGAATGCAATATTAAATGAATTTTTGTGTTGCCTGCTGTAAGCAGAGTCGACACATAGGGATTACTATCTGTTGTCTTACGTCGTCGTGTCTTAGGTCGTCGTACTGCGTCGTCTGTTGGTTTTTGAAGCCGCAATTCCTTCAAAACTGCTTGTCCAAATCCAACCCAACTTTCAGGTTATGTTGTTCACCTGGTGCATTTTTGAACCTAATACTTAGAATTTTGATTTTACAGATTTTAGAGGTTCACAGAGCCAAATTGCTCATTTGTGAGTTTGTTTTTGAATCCGCAACTCCTTCAAAACTGCCAGTCCGATTCCAAACAAACTTTCAGGATATGTTGTTCACCTGGTGTAGTTCTGCACCTGATACTTAGAATTTTGATTTTACAGATTTTAGAGGTTCACAGAGCCAAAATTGCTAGTTTGTGAGTCTGTCTGTTCTTGAATCCGCAACTCCTTTAAAACTACTAGTCTGATTCCAACCAAACTTTCAGATTATGTTGTTCATCTGGTGTAGTTATGCACCTGATACTTAGAATTTTGATTTAACAGATCTTAGAGGTTCATGGAGCCAAAATTGCTCATTTGTTAAATCCCCAACTTCATTATAACTATAAGTCAGATTCTAACCAAACATGCAGGATATGTTGTTCACCTGATGTAGTTGTGCATGTAATACTTAAATTTTTTATCTAACAAATTTAAGAGGTTCACAGAGCCAAAATAGCTTATTTGTTAATTCGGTTTGGTAATCTTCGTATATGATGGTAATGCACATTATACCTCGTTTTTCAGATTTTAGAGGTCTGACAACCCAACATAGCTCATTTGTTAATTCAGTCTGTTAATCTGCAAGTCCCCAAAACTGTTATACATATTCTAAAAAAAACCTAGACATGCACATGATACTTTTAATTTTACAGAATTTAGAGGTTCACTGGGCCAAAAATGGCTCTTCTGTAGTGCAGGCGACACAAGTGTTCCATGGAACACTCATCAATTTTATTTATATTTTAAATTAATGGATTGCTATATTAATAACCCCTACAAACAATGATTTTCCTTTTATTTGCTGAAATAGCACAAAAGTTAAAAAGTTAAAAAAAATCACATTCTTGTCTGGTTGCGTATTCAGAGATGAGAGGGGCAAAAGGGGGTCCCATCCCGATTTCCCGTCATTAAAATGAGCAAATCCCGAAATCCCTGACATTTTTCGAGAAATGTCCCGATCCTGGAAGATTGTATATAAAAAACCAATTTTTGCCAATCCCGATAAATTTTACCATAAAATCCTGATTTCCTGGGTCTAAAAACACCCCTTTTCTGTGCCCCGGTGGCATTTTCACCCCAAATTCCTGGCTTAAAAAAGGGCAATCCCCATTTCCTGGAGTTAAAAATGGCCAATCCCAGCGTCCTGAAAATGGCCTCCAAACCAGGTGAAAGTAAAATAATATATGGGAAGTGAAATGGAATATTTGTATATTTAAATGTGAAATGGAATATATATAAACACAAAGTGAAAGACAAATGAAATATTAATATATGTGAAATAAATTTAAGTATTTAAATACAAAAGTGAAAGTGAAAGTAGGAATGTTTTTGTACATAAAAAGAAATAATTGAACACAAATTGAAAGTTAACTTAAGTATGTCATACACATTGTAATTATATACAAAGTGAAAGTAAAATAAGATATGTTCTATACATAGTGAAAGTAAAGTTAAATTTGTTAATGAAATTCCAGATTTTTCATTGGAGACTATGACAGATGCCAATAAATGGAGCAGACCATTCCTGTCCCTGCACCGAATGCTACTCCTGTTTTAATGAGGGGTTCACACTGTAGGAGATTTATGCTCTTATGTTGCTCCTGTATAGTTGCTTTTTTGTTTTTTTATATTATTTCTGTTGTCTCAATTTACACCATGTAGATGTAAAACTGGAAATGGCTGCTAAGACTGGTACAAAAAGGAAATGAACTGATACCCTACAGTGAACTTGGTACTGTTTAGGATGGTACTTGTTTGACTATGGTAATATTTCATTCCTTTTATTCATTAATGATAGCAGTCCTTGAACCAGATCAAAAGCTGTTCCTACTTGTTGATTTATGTGGCCTCTATGTTGTCATCATTTTTTGGATCTTCCAGTTTAATATTTTCCTTTCAACTGAATGGCTTCTTTCAATACCATATAAATACCATTGATTACATTTACTGTCAAACATCAGTTTTCTAATGCTTGGTGCCCTATAATCTCTAAGATATTGGATTGTTCCAGATAGTGAATAGAAGATTTTCTAATGCTTGGTGCCCTATAATCTTTAAGATATTGGATTGTTCCAGATAGTGAATAGAAGATTTTCTAATGCTTGGTGCCCTATAATCTCTAAGATATTGGATTGTTCCAGATAGTGAATAGAAGATTTTCTAATGCTTGATGCAATATAATCTCTAAGATATTGGATTGTTCCAGATAGTGAATAGAAGATTTTGTGGCATGTTGCTTTTGTTCATTGTCTGTTTGTAAGCAAAAAAAAAAAAAAAAACTAAATGTTTGCTTTATGTTTTGAATAATATTCCTAGTGGTTATACCTTTCAATTGTTACCAGAGTTTAGATATAGTATATCCTTCCGTATCAAGTGGATTACGATATTTCTCTAGTTCGAGATAGTTAAATTTGTGATTTTCAACATGTGTGCTTTAGCGAGCATGTTAAAATCAGAAATTTAACTATCGAGAATGGAGAAATATCATAATCCACGAGAACATGGAAGGATATATTGTTTCTCCAATGACTTTACCGAGTTTCAGGTGCATATTTTAAATGATTCAGCACGGTTGCCAACGTTTGCCGCGCGATCTGAAAGCCTAGTAATGATGACGTCACAACAGACTTTATGAATGAAATGAAACATTGCGGGAAACATCACGCAGAAATTTAACCAACGTGTGGATTAAAAATGATACGTATTTTTAACCAACTGGGTTAACACGCTTAAAATTGGAGAAAAATACATAGCATATAATGTATAATTATAGAGAGGGTGGTGAAAGATTGAAAATCTTGGTGAAATAAAAGTGATAATTAGCTGTGAGATTATTGTCTATAATTTCACTCCAGGAAGTGATGACACAATGGATGTTTGTAAACATCTCAGCTGATTTATAGAAAACTTAAAGTAATGCAGCTAAAAGTTATCTTTTGAATATAAGAGAATATCTGTATTTTAAGTTCAATAAAAGACTTATTCACTGATACAAAAAACCATGATTGTGTTATTATATAGTTCAATACATTATGATGTAATGAAGTGAGTATCACTCCAGCAGGTGAATACTTTTATTTATTCACCTCTAATGATTTCGTTGCAAATATAGTGTTAAGTCAAGACATTTATATAATATTAACAGAAACCATAATTTTCTGAAAGATTAATTTATTGAAAGAATTGTTTATTTTCTTTTTGAAAACCAATGCAACATACATTTGAAATTTTTTTACATGTACTAGGAATGTTTAATTGTTAAACCATTTGTTGTACATATATAATTGTATATAATAAGAAAACTTAATTTAAACACATGTCTATAAGATAGATTTTATTTGTTATAGTTGCCTATTAAAAGTGGGATTGGAGCTTAGAAGTGTTGCTTATTATATGTTTTCCTAAAATAAACCTCCTTTCATACAGTTTGTATCTTCAAGGTCTTTGCCCTTGGATGAGAGAGATCTGACCTACAAAGTTTATCTCAGGAAAAAAAATTCTCATTATAGCCTTAGATAACTATAGACATTTAAAACAAGAAGTAAGTAGAAAAATAATCATTTAAAAACCATTTATCGATTAAATACCTTGTCAGACATACTGTATGCAACCTCTCATATACCACGGTATTCCTGATCATGTCCTCAATATGAGCAGAAAATTTACACCTAGGCAATACAGCAGCATCTTATTGGAGACTGTTTTTTCAATACAATCGGGTGTACAAATTGGACCCTACGGGAAACCCTGCAAAAAAGGCGTTATATGAAAAATGGCTGTCATTGGAGAACATAGTTTAAACATTGGCCCATGTTGGAAACACATTCAAAGATCTCCTCTGAAACTACTGAGCCAATTGGAACCAAACTTTGTCACATAAGGTCTTGAGTGTTCTTATGCAAAAAGATTTTTTTCATGTTCTTAGTAAATCCAAGATAGCTGATAGAGGGGAATATATTTTAAAGAAATGGAACCTATGGGAAAACACATTCGAAAGATCTTCTCCGTTACGTACTAGGCCGATTTTAACCAAATTTGGCCACAATAGTCCCTAGGTTGTCCCATGCAGCGCTGTATACAAGATTGTCACCAGCAGGGTTCATAGTTTTTACATTGGACTTTATGAGAAAACATTCAAAAATCTTCTCTGAAACTCCTGAGCCAGTTGGAACCAAACCTGGCCAAAGCAGTCCTTCGCTTGTCCCTTGTAAAACAGGTATTTATAAGGTACGTGGTATATCCAAGATTGTAGACAACTGGGAAAATAGTTTTAACATATAATTAGACTCGACGGGAAATCTTTCAGATTTTTTTCTCTGAAACTACCCTGCCAATTGGAACCAAACCTGGCCATAACACTCATTAGAAGATTTTCTGCAAAAAGGTGTTTTTCAGGTCCGCGCTATATCCAAGATGGCAGAAAGCGGGGAACATAGTTTTAACATTGGACCATATTGGAAAACATATTCAAAGATCTTTGCTGAAACTATTGAGTCAACTGGATCCAAACTTTGTTGAAATATTCTAGGGATGTTCCCTTGCATAAAGTTTTTTTTTCAGGTTCGCGCTATATCCAAGATGTCCATTAGCGGGAAGCGTAGTTTTCACATAGTACCCTATCGGAAAATTGATTCAAATATTTTTATGCCCAGCCCACGAATGTGGAAGGGGCATATAGTGTTACCCTTGTCCGTCCTTCCGTCCGCCCGTCCGTAAATCCGTACGTCCGGTTAAGTTTTGCGTTAAAGTCCTTTTCTCAGAAACTGTGAGAAGTAGAACGATGATAATAGGTCTGTAGGTAGATCTTTGATAGTACTACAGGGTTTACTAGGTAGTTTGACTCTTTGACCTATATTTCATGCTCGAGTGACTCTGGTTCAGTTTTGCGTTAAAGTCCATTTCTAAACAACTATACATTATAGGACAATGATATTTCATCAAATTAATTGCCTTGATGAGTACTACTCAAATCATTGACAATTAGGTGGCTTTGACCTATATTTTACGCTTCAGTGACTTTGGTTAAGTTTTGCGTTAAATTCCATTTCTCAACAACTACACATTATAGGACAATGATATTTCATCAAATTAATTGCCTTGATGAGTACTACCCAAACCATTGACAATGAGGTGGCTTTGACCTACATTTTACGCTTCAGTGACTTTGGTTAAGATTTGCCTTTAAGTCCATTTCTCAACAACTGCACATTATAGGACAATGATATTTCATCAAATTAATTGCCCTGATGAGTACTACCCAAATCATTGACAATAAGGTGGCTTTGACATACATTTTACTCTTCAGTGACCTTGGTTAAGATTTGCTTTTAAGTCCATTTCTCAACAACTGCACATTATAGGACAATATTTCATCAAATTAGTTGCCTTGATGAGTACTACCCAAACCATTGACAATAAGGTGGCTTTGTCCTACATTTTGCACTTCAGTGACTTTGGTTTAGATTTGCTTTTAAGTCCATTTCTCAACAACTGCACATTATAGGACAATGATATTTCATCAAATTAATTGCCTTGATGAGTAATCCCAAAATCATTGACAATAAGGTGGCTTTGACCTGCATTTTACGCTTCGTTGAATTTGGTTAGGGTTTGTCTTTAAGTCCATTTCTCAACAACTACACATAGGACAATATTTCATCAAATTAATTGCCTTGATGAGTACTGCCCAAATTGATGACAATTAAGTGGTTTTGACCTACATTTTAATATGAGGTTATCCTTAGTGATAAATCTTTTGGCGGGGCATCCGTGTCTTACAGACACATTCTCTAGTTTTTGAAACGACTAAGTCAGTTGGAACCAAACTTTACCTAAAAGTTTTTCGATAGTCCCCAGCAAAAAAGTTGTTTTTCAGGTCCTCGCTATATCCCAGATGACCGCAATAGAGGAACATAGTATATTATATACTCATTTAAATATCTATAATCTGATTAGTTAAAATCATGTCACATGACATTTGACATTTCGCTAGGTCAACCGGTAACGTTGGGTTGTATAGAAAGGTGAACCAGTGAACGAGAAAATTCGATGTAATATAACAGTTACCACAATAAACAGTGTGTAACCCAGCAGTTTTTCTCCCCTTTAAATTAAGGTCAACCATTAGCAAACTCTAAGGTGACCTTACTATCTAGGGGAGAGAAACCGCTGGGTCACACACTATCTGGGTGATAATTGTAAATTCAACACTGGACCCTATGGGAAAACATTCAATTGAAAGATCTTCTCGATCCCCTGAAACTTTGGAGCCAATTGGAATTAAATTTGGTCCCAATAATCCTTGGGAGGCCCCTGCAAAAAGATATTTTCCAGCTTCATTTGAGGGCAGGGGAAATACTTAAAAAGTGGTCCTTATGGGTATGTCTTCAAAGATCTTCTATGAAACTACTTAGCAAATAAGAACCAAACTTGACCAAAATAGCTTTTATGTGGTCCCCTGCAACGAAAAAAATATGGTTCACGATAAACACTTCATCAAAGATGGCTGTCAAAAGAAAAAAATAGTTTAATATCAATTGGACCCTATGACAAACGCTAACAAAGGTCGTCTCTCCTTAAACTACTTTGGCATATTCGAACTGTAGTTTAAATTTAGACTGTCTATGTTAGTCAAGATCCAACTGAGCGATACAGAATCTTGAAAGCCTCCTGTTTTCGGAGTTCCTATCTCATGACCAGTTACTGTACATTGTATTATTTTTTAGCTTTGTTTGAGCATGCATATGTGGTTGTAGGCTATCATCAAGAGAAAACAAAGGTCACTTTTGCCTAAATTTTCCGTTCGATTGATTTTCATTATGTCGGAGTTCACATCTCAGATACTGAGCATAGGGATCATGTGACTCTGTACACGTGTGTACCCCGATGACAGGTCAACATCCAGGAAAAATGAGGCTATTGTGACCATGTGCCATAACGAGGCGAAGTATGTATTGTAAACGGCGCAAAGACCGGACCGGTGTTCGTATGCACCATACATGAAATGTTTACAACTCGTACATTACAGAATTCGTTTGTTTGGTATCCCTTATAGCATTTGACTATGTAATCCCGTGTATACTCAGGAAAAAAGATGTTCAAATACTTCTTTTTTTGTTTCTATTTTTGCTGGAAGTGTGAAAGGTTTCCAATGAAGTTTTGGATCAATTAAAATCAATAAAAAAGACCAGTTTCGTCTATTGACAGTTATGATTTTTCTACACTTTATACAACCCTTCCACATGAATTGATTTTATCAAAATTTGGACAACTTATTAAATTGTCTTTCAAATTTTCTTCTACAGTTCATTTGTTGTAACGAAATGACAGGATTCTTTTCCAATATTACTAACAACAACCATTGCTCCTGGACATTGATGATTTGTCCAATGCACTGAATCTCTTGCTAGACAACATTTATGGTAATTTTGGCACCGTTGTTTATCAACAGTTCATTGGAATTCCGATGGGTACCAATTGTGCACCTCTCATTGCAGATTTTTTCTGTTCTGTAACTTACAGGACTTCATAAAGAAAAAAAACCTACAGAATGGAACAAAACAGTGACAAACTTATTCCAGTTTTTAATGATAACAGCAGGTACATTGACGATATCCCAACTATTGACAATCCCATTTTTTAGATTATGTCGACATCATTTACCCAAATGAATTGAAACTTAACAAAGCAAACAGTGATTAAAACACTGCCCTTTACTGGATCTATGTATCTTCATCGAGTTCATTTAGTAAAATAAAAACTCAATTCTTGATGAAAGTTATGATTTTGATATCACTATTACTAATTTCCCTTTTCTTGACGGCGACGTTTATCTGGCTCCATCCTATATCACCATATGGGAACGACACCGGATATTGATAATAGGACTTGTACCGTCAATGGAGAAAAGCATTGAACTGTTGCTGTACAGTAACTTGGTACTAGCTTAGTTGGTACCAATTTAATTGTACGGTAACAGTTCAATGTATTTCTTCGTTGATGGCACCAGTCCTAGTACCAATATCCTTTGTTGTTCTCAACTGGCACAATACGCAAGCGTTTGTTCTACCCTTGCTGATTTTAATGAACGTAACTTTACTTTCACATCCAAACTTTTACAAGGTTACAGATTTTACAAGTTAATAGGAGGAAGATGCAACCTTAAAAGCGAGCGAAGAATGAAGGAGAGACTCTCAAACGCCTGTACTGCTCACAGACCATGACCCACATCATAAAGACATTAGTTTCAGAGATCATAATGGTATAAATTTCTTGTTAGGGTCCCATGAAAAACTTCTTTTCCCATTGGTGGATATCTTGAATTTTGAGCAGTCCTGATGGACACAAATTTTGAAGGGATCCCCATTAAGTTTATTGTAATTAAGTTTGGTTCCAATTTGATCAGTGGCTTAAGAGACCAAGTTTTTAAATGAATTTCCATGGCGGAACAAATGTTAAATTTTTTGCCCTGCTGTACCCAAGGACCATTGTGACAAAGTTTTGTTCCACTCGGTCCAGTGGTTTCAGTGGAGATTCTTTGAATGAAAAAGTGGGAGAGAAGGGGTTTCTCAGAGGTGCCGTCCCAAAATATAAATTCTTAGTGATGGGGTCGAATATTTTGAATTTTATCTTTTGTGCAGCATTAGCTGCACGAAACATTAAGCTTTTATGGTTTTTATGTCGATAGTTTTTTTAGTTCATACCATAGATATGCACATACAAAAAAATGGCACAATGATAATAATAAGATCTCATGTTATGTCTTTGTTTCTTTGTTTTTCGGACGTTGCAATTGTCCTTGGATTGTTCCTTTTGGACTGACGGTTCGGTTCTCACTTACTCTAAAGTTCCGCAGCACATCCACCATATACTGTCATCCAAGGGGTTGTATGTCAAATCGAATCCTTCCCTGTAATTTATAGTATGGAACTTTTTTTTTTTTAATTTTACTATATCGGGAGCATGTTTCAACATAATCTTTATCGGACTTTACATACTGGAATTACTGGAAGTAAAGGTAAAGGTAAGATATTACTGGTTTTGAAGATGAAGTTTGTCTTGTTGGAGAAGTTCTTTTAATTATTTTCATTACCCTTTTCACCCTGAAGTATTTGTTTGCGGATGTTATCTCCAATGTAAACATTTTTACATGCCAAAAGCTGCTAGTATTTCATTTCGAATATTCGTAGTCACTCAGTTTCTTATTTTGTAAACAATTGTGTTCATAGTGTTTGTATATTTTATTTATGTTTTTATAATAGTTTCTTTTTGGAAAATGTTAGAATTGCTCTATTTTTATATCAAAAATATGCTAACACCTCGAGAGAACTCAAAGGTGAAATATTACTATAAATGATAAAATGTCTTACCTTGAAATTAGGATATCGCTTTCCATAGTTTTAGCGCTAATCGTGTATATTTGACTGAAAACTTTCAAATTAAATGGCATTACGCTTTAAAACATCATAATCCTCAAATGATTGTGAAAATTGTCAATTGTCAAAGTGTCTGCTACACCGGAAATGCACAGTACACCTAAACTTCAAGGACCGACAACTACATGAAGTGCTATTGAGATTGCAATGCATTCTGAGATGACAACTGGTTATAAATATCATTTTGAGATCGTGAATTATGAATAAGATTGAGTGTAAATTTGAATCTTTTTCACTGAATGGATGAGTGTATTTAGGAGACTTGAACAGACTTGGTAGGTCTCACACATTGCCATTGCCAATAAAATAAAACGTTATTCGGATACAATGAATTCAATTTCTTTCCAAACCAACACTTTACATATTTCCACTGCTTTGTAATTTATCTAGGTAACACTAAGTATTTTTTTTGACTGAGGACTTCAAGTTGCACATGTCTCAAATATACCTCTCTTGTTACTAATGTCTTCTTCCTCCGTTCTGTTTTAACTCACCTGGGTCAAAAAACAAAATGAGATATTGCAGAACGTGGGGGTTCTGGCAAATCTGTTAGACGATTGGCAAATCCTGAATATTTCGAGACCAACCCTTTAACTTGAAGGGGGTTTATGGTTTTTTTCTTAACAGAAAATTTATTATTTTTTTTAAACAGTTTTCAACAAAATATTTTTTTTATCAAAATTAGCATTATATTTTAGGGCAGAAAGCCACCTTCAGATTTTTTCATTATTATTTGCAGCGAAAAAAAATTTTCACATAAAACAGCTTCAAAATGTTTTTTGGGAAAAATCATATTCCCCCGGCATTCAAGTTAATGGCCGGTGCGTTATTTCTGAAAATTTAAGAGTCAGATTTTTTTTCAAACACTTAAGGGAATTAATAGTTATTTTCAAATTTTTACCATACTCTAAGTAGGGTCTGATTGCAAGAAGGTGTATGCAAGAATATGTTTTCTTAACTTTTATTCGGGACTGAATGTCTATTTTAAAACGAAAAAATGTCAGACCCCCTCAGAATAAAACGGTTACCCCCTAAATTGACTATTTTATTAAACTTTCATCTCTCATTAAATACATAAAGCATGTAAAACAAAATAAAAAATAGAGCAATTCTAACATTTTCCAAAAAGAATTACAAAGAAACAATTATAAAAACATAAATAAAATATACAAACACTATGTACACAAAGAAATAAACACAATTGTTTACAAAATAAGAAACTGAGTGACTACGAATATTCAAAATGAAATACTAGCAGCTTTTGGCATGTAAAAAACGTTTAAATTGGAGATAACATCCGCAAACAAATACTTCAGGGTGAAAAGGGTAATGATAATAATTAAATAGAATTTCTTCAACAAGACAAACCAGTAATATCTTACCTTTACCTTTACTTCCAGTAATTCCAGTATGTAAAGTCCGATAAAAATTATGTTGAAACATGCTCCCGATATAGTAAAATTAAAAAAAAAAACAAGTTCCATACTATAAATTACAGGGAAGGATTCGATTTGACATACAACCCCTTGGATGACAGTATATGATGGATGTTCTGCGGAACTTTAGAGTAAGTGAGAACCGAACCGTCAGCCCAAAAAGAACAATCCAAGGACAATGGCAACGACGGAAAAAACAAAGAAACAAAGACATAACATGAGATCTTATTATTATCATTTTGCCATTTTTTTGTATGTGCATATCTATGGTATGAACTAAAAAAACTATCGACATAAAAACCATAAAAGCTTAATGTTTCGTGCACCTAATGCTGCACAAAAGATAAAATTCAAAATATTCGACCCCATCACTAAGAATTTATATTTTGGGACGGCACCTCTGAGAAACCCCTTCTCTCCCCCTTTTTCATTCAAAGAATCTCCACTGAAACCACTGGGCCGAGTGGAACAAAACTTTGTCACAATGGTCCTTGGGTACAAGTACCATTTAATAATTTTATCCATTGCATAGGTCTGCATCCAATCCAAGATGGCCACCAGCAGGGCAAACAATTTAACATTTGCTCTGCCATGGAAATTCATTTAAAGACTTGGTCTCTTAAGCCATTGATCAAATTGGAACCAAACTTAATTACAATAAACTTTGGGAGATCCCTTCAAAATTTGTGTCCATCAGGACTGCTCAAAATTCAAGATATCCACCAATGGGAAAAGAAGTTTTTCATCGGACCCTAATAAGAAATTTATGCCATTATGATCTCTGAAACTGATGTCTTTATGATGTGGGCCATGGTCTGTGAGCAATACCGTCATTCAAATTCATAGTAACTTCGGTATTTAGTTATTTGTTACCACTGGGTGATGCCACTGCTGGTGGACTGTTAGTCCCCGAGGGTATTAACCAGCCCAGTAGTCAGTACTTCGGTGCTGACCCGAAAGCCGATTCTATTTCGAACCTTACAATATCTAAATTTTTTGTAAATTTTGTTTAAAACTAAGGAGTATCTCCCTCATGCAAAGCTGTGTCCTTAGCTGATTTTGGCTTTACATTTGGATCATATTTGGTTATTTGTTCTCTATCAGTTTTAACACATCTTTGATTTAATGGTCTTCCAAACGTTTAGATTTTATCTGCACTGAAGAGACATAAGTTGTCAAAATGCGCAAATGCAGAAATTAAATTCATAGTAACTTCGGTATTTAGTTATTTGTTACCACTGGGTCGATGCCACTACTGGTGGACTGTTAGTCCCCGAGGGTATTCACCAGCCCAGTAGTCAGTACTTCGGTGCTGACCCGAAAGCCGATTCTATTTCGAACCTTACAATATCTAAATGTTTTTAAATTTTAAATCTATTAGTCTAAGGAGTATCTCCCTCATGCAAAGGTCTGTCCTTAGCTGATTTTGGCTTTACATTTGGATCATATTTGGTTATTTGTTCTCGATCAGTTTTTACACATCTTTGATTTTATGGTCTTCCAAACGTTTAGATTTTATCTGCACTGAAAAGACATAAGTTGTCGAAATGCGCATATGCAGAAATTA
>MJUU01001597.1:0-17678 GCA_002080025.1 Modiolus philippinarum
TAGACCTACATTTGTTCTCTGAACAAATGACTTATATTTTATGTTTGTGATTTGTATGTTTTGTGTTTAATGTTTGCATATGCAGTAATTCAGTTTGAGTTTATTGTCTTTTTTTATCTGCATGATGTTTGTCTGTATAATATATGTATAAGAATGTAGGTTTTGTGCTTGCACCTGCTTTGCAATATTATGTATTCTGATATTGTTGTGTTTGTCGGTTTTAAAAGCTCGTGTGTTTATTTTTGAAATAAAGGTTACTTGAATTAATTCAACAGATACAAGTATTTGAAATAAGATGGACATGCTTTGAAAATGACATTCTACATCTTCACTAGCCAAGGGTTACGATCCGCTCCTCTCCTCTTCACGAGAGGAGCGGATCTTAACCCTTGGCTAGCGAAGATGGACACTCTACAGAAACGAAAATAGTTCTAAATTCAATTGAAACTTCTGGGTAAAGTGTTTTCAGTCAGCTTTGTTTTATCAGATCTTCTTATGATATAATACTCCTTTAAACTATTATAATTACTTCAAAATGGTAGGGTGTAGTTGGATGTTGGCATTGCAAAGATTTGCGAAGAAAAACACTTTAAAGTTTAGTAGTCATCGAGTAAAACCAATATGTTATTCAGGTAGCCCAGATTAAACTCATGTGGAGCATCAATGCCTTAAATTTTTCTTTATAAGACTTAGTGTATTTATCCGAGTTTAGGGAAAGTACACCTGAAGAAAACCTTATCTTAAATCCACTGACTATGGTATTAAGTATGTGTTAAATGCATTTTTCCTTATGTAATATAGAAATCGTAGTGAAATCTGTAATAAGCAAAGAAGGAATATGGAGCAAATGCAAATGAGACAAATACATGGCAAAACCAAGCAATGGAACAACGCTGTTATTGTTGTACTTCATCTTGAGGCCTTCAACAATGAGCTATGCTCATATCTCAAAGTAAGCCCAAAGACAGTCCCTAGCACAGGTTTGAGCGGAATTCATTGCTAGATGTCGTGCAACGCTACATCCATGTTTTATGACTCATGGATGCGGGATCACCAACAAGCATAAAATTATAACTGGCAAAGTGTTCTTACAATCGCTGGCGTCTGCTGCCTGACAAAAAGACTAATATAAGACAAACACAACACTTAAACAACTACTGGGCACTCATCGAGTCAATGGTAAAACAACTTGGCATAATAAAATC
Source organism: Modiolus philippinarum (assembly GCA_002080025.1). Classification (NCBI taxonomy): domain Eukaryota; kingdom Metazoa; phylum Mollusca; class Bivalvia; order Mytilida; family Modiolidae; genus Modiolus; species Modiolus philippinarum. The sequence goes on from MJUU01001597.1 coordinate 1,206, forward strand.
ATTAGATGTGGGCACAATAATCAGGTGGTCATAAAAAATATTTCAAATTACAAAAAAGTAAAATGCCAAATTTGAAAGTATTAAAGTTCATCCATATGAGAAATTCTCTCGAGAACAAGTACACCATAACTGAAACGTATATAGAGCATCAATCTCCCTCTGTAAGTCAGTGTGTCACTTTGTTTCATTTATGGTAGTGATTAATCTTCCTTTGCTATTATTCTTGCAAATATGACAACTGAAAAATACAGCTTGGATGTAGAGGGCTTTATTTTTCTTCAATATTTAAAAAAAAAAAAAAAACTCGGGTATTAACTTGTGAGTTCCGTATCGGGGAGCATTTTATTATGGTGTTCGTTCCACATGCTAAAGAATACAGAACGGTATTTTTCTTACTTTGTGTGCCTTCTTCTTAACAAAAGTCATATTTGTGTCACCAACTTACCTTATTTCTGTAACACCTACTTTTCTGTTATTTTTGAGAATTTATATATTTCAGCATATTTATTAGTTTTGATACAGAACCCCTTATAGTACACAAATGCACAGAGTCAACGAAAAGATGATTGAAACACATGTTGTGCTGCAACATGTTTTATCCAAAATATACAGCATTACTTATACCGAAGTTACTCCGAATTTAGATCTGCATATGCGCATTTCGACAACTATGTCTCTTCAATGCAGATGAAATCAAATAATTTGGAAATCCATAAACAGAAATATGTTTAGTAGCCGATAGATAACAAATTACCAATAGGACATAAATAGAAAAGCCAAAAGCAGCAAACATTCATATTCATATTCTTTATTAGCTTTAAGCAAATTTGCTCATAGGCATTACAAATACAAATGCAGATATACAGTTGCATATTACATATATAGATATATATATTTATATGTACTTAATGTTTATAATGGTCATATCAGAGAAGATTACTAAATGTTCATAACAGAGGAGATTACAACATTTGTGAAGTCCTATATTTAAAGGCATGATACAAATATTTACACAGTCCACTAAGTTCTTTTTTATTATGACAACTGAGTAATTGGGTAAACTTAAATACTGATGGTTTTTTCCAATAGTAGGACATGAAGGAGATACTGAAGAGTTTTTAAGAAAATTTTCCTAAATTTAGATATTGCAAGTTTTCGAGGAAAATCGGTTTTCGGACCAGCACCTTAACTGTGCCTACTGGGTCGGTGAATACCCTCGGGGGCTTATAGTCAACCAGCAGAGGCTCGCGTGCAAAAAAAAAACTTATGGAATTTTTTTGGCTTACAAAATGTGTAATACTTTTGATTGTATAACTAGATTTTACCAGTGATAGTTTTGTTATTACGACAAAGATTTCTTCAAATAACTAAATATCCTGTTAGTAGACAAAATCAATACTTATGTCAAGGATGTGAAACAATTATGTCAATGGGAAATTGAATATCTACTTAATATCCACTCTAAGTACAGTTAGTACAGGGGACAGAGGGCTATCATTATTTTTTTTATTATTTTCATGCACTTGAATTTTTCTTTTCTAGAAATTGTTCAGATGCTGCACTTTTCGTAGAATACATTTTTCGCTTGTATGATGAAAACAATTGGCATGATATATATAAATCAAACAAACTTATGTATGGCATGGGGTTTTACCGGGTTTTCTGTCTGTCTGTAAGTAAATCCGAGTTACTTATTAAAATATGATTCTTATGCATAACTATATTCATAGCCCCTTTTCCTTAGTTACTGTAACCATAGGGACAGCCGGGTCTCCCTGGCACTCTGGATTTCAAGGTCGAAAAAAGAGATTCCTGTTGCACTACACGTTTCAAAAGAATGTATGATTGATTAGTGATAAATGATGAATTTCGCATGCCTTTTACATTTTAGGCAGAAAACGCGAATAGATCTGCAACACCGGGCTTAGGCATAGAAAGCCATTGGAGGATGATCGAGCTTGCGAAGTGAAATTTCCTATACAGATGGACAGTTAGGTCTAGATCTAAAACCCAAGCTTATACATTACAGGAAAATTAAGTATTGCATTAACATGCCGTACAAGACAAGAAAATTAAGGATTACTTTCTCGTGCCATACTTACATGTACAAAAATAAAAATTTATTTCAGGATGGAAGCCATAACATTTGGGGAGGGGGCAAATTAGTAAAATTCATGTGAACTGGATATTAATGTTGTTGCCGACTAATCTGAACCCTTCGGAGAATATACAGGTCATCAGAATTAATTACACATAAATTTTTAACAATAAGTATAAGTTGTTCCCTTTATCTCATTGAAATGACATTTATATAAGATCTCATTATAATGAAATTCAGTTTCGGTATGCAAAGAGAAAAAAACCATCGTGAATAAAAAAAAACATTGACTCATCACAATTTGGAACTTGCGGAATTGCGTTTTTAAATGTAAAAATTCTACAAAACTAAGTATGCAAAATAAGACCTCTTTAACTTTTGTTGTATTTCAATGAAAACAACAAAACATGAATTTTTTTCCGTATACAAATGAAAAGACCTGATTTGTTCATATTTCTGTGTAAAACTTCTCCTTTCATCTTAACTCTTGACAGACAGTATCACAAAAAAATCACATTTTGGCGGTGGACTTGTCTTTCTTCCTTTGTTCGAATATCAAGAATAAAGTACAACAACATTGATAGTAATAAAAAGATGCTGATGGAACTGGTTATCCACACATTTATGCAATCGTCATTCCAATATACTAGTAATCTATGCCACTCAACCACAACGCCATGAACAAACTGGAGTTACTCCTGATAAGGATCAATTTATAGTTTTGAAGCTTTTTCTTAGATATGAATCTCTCATGAACACTGATTAGAAAAGGTGGAGGGTTTTCAACAGGAATAAGTGTCTACTTAACTTGTTTCTCATTGTTAAAATGTGTTATATATTATAAAGGAGTACAAATTACAAAAGTCCAAGTGTTTAAGGTAATGCACCTTTCACTTTCACTATAAAAATGAATAATATAGGAAAATTCAAAAACAACAAAATAGTTAGAAGTTTGGTAGAAAAATAGCAATTTATTAAAGGGGAATTGGGTGTTGATGATAGTTGGATCCTCTACAGATTAAAAAAAAAACCCTCAGATTCCTGCAAGATGAATACAAGGCGGAAGGATACATTTATAAACAATGTATGGTACATAGCTTCAACCCACAAAGAGTCAAAAAGGTAATGATGGTAATGTTTCAATCAAGAGTACATACAGACGTCAGACAACAATGATCTTTATGTGCCTACCCTACATTCGATGTTGGCTATACAAAAAAAAACTCTCTCATATAAAAAATGATAAACTGTTAAATTTGCTTGCAAAATACTAGGTATCATTCAAAATACTTAATCACTAATATACTAGACCTTTTCCCAGACATCATATTCATATTCATCATAATCTTGTATAGCTCTGTCCTTAGCTGATTTTTGGCTTTTCTAATTAGATCTTATTGGTTACTTGTTTTCTATAAGTTTTTACATGGTTTATGGACTTCAAAGTGTTTTGATTTTATCTGCACTGAAGAGACATAAGTTGTCGAAATGCGCATATGCAGAAACAAAATTCACAGTAAATTCGGTATTTTGTTATTCAAACCATTCATGCAATGAATGGTGTCAGAATTAGTAGAATCTACTTTTTGGATCGCAATTTTCACTTCCTTAAGATCTTTGGGTTTCCTAGCTTTTCTAACAACTGCCTCAATTCCATTTCATCTGTAACAATAACTGTTTTATTTGATCTAAGGAATAGAATGAAATGTGTAAAATCCCCAAATGCATAAATCATAAGTGCATCATTTATCGAGAAAAAATATAGTATGCAAATGACAAACAGAAATTTCGCAGTCAGTGGTTAAAGCTGAAATGTCTCGATCTTCTGGTAAACGACTTTTTAATTATATATTTTTTCTTCTTTTAAAAACGACTTTTTAACTATATATTTTTTCTTCTTTTAAATAATCATCAACGATCATTAATAACTGTTTTGAAAAGTGAACTTCTGATTATTGCACTCCTCATTGACTTGTAATAGATGGCTTGATGTCTGAATTTCAGTACAATTAAAGCTATAACAGAAGCCCTGAAGAGCCTTTATCATTCCCTTTGGCTACGGTCAACCAAGTGGCAAAAGTTTAACTGAACAGAAGTTAAAGTTTACATCTCAAGCTTACATTCAAAACCGGATCTGCGTTCGTTAAAAAGACACATTGTATACAAATGTAATCTTTTCCGTTTGACATGTATACACTCTGTATGATAATGTGTTGGTAAGGTGAGCTGCAAAGGTAGAATATATGATTCCGAATGCCAACAGTGATGAAAATCATCTTTTTAAACCTGTTAACATCGGAAAATCCAGCAAGGTCTTCGGCTGGATTTGAACCCCTGCTTGTTGTCATCTATGGCAACACCGCCTGCACTATGTCCAGCGCTCTAGACCACTCGGCCACCTAGGCTATATAAAAAAATACAGCTTTCGGTAACCGGGTCATTCCTCCTCGTAGGAAATCTAGAGTTGTAACATAGTACACGATGAACATTAGGTGGGTAGGAAATAGACAGAAGAAGGATAAGGTTGCAACATTTAAGATACATCAGGTATATAGATAATAGTGTTGCACACAGCTCTGTATAATATGAATGACAATGTGTTGGTAAGGTGAGCTGCAAAGGTAGAATATATGATTCCGAATGCCAACAGTGATGAAAATCATCTTTTTAAACCTGTTAACATCGGAAAATCCAGCAAGGTCTTCGGCTGGATTTGAACCCCTGCTTGTTGTCATCTATGGCAACACCGCCTGCACTATGTCCAGCGCTCTAGACCACTCGGCCACCTAGGCTATATAAAAAAATATAGCTTTCGGTAACCGGGTCATTCCTCCTCGTAGGAAATCTAGAGTTGTAACATAGTACACGATGAACATTGGGTGGGTAGGAAATAGATAGAAGAAGGATAAGGTTGCAACATTTAAGATACATCAGGTATATAGATAATAGTGTTGCACACAGCTCTGTATAATATGAATGATAATGTGTTGGTAAGGTGAGCTGCAAAGGTAGAATATATGATTCCGAATGCCAACAGTGATGAAAATCATCTTTTTAAACCTGTTAACATCGGAAAATCCAGCAAGGTCTTCGGCTGGATTTGAACCCCTGCTTGTTGTCATCTGTTGCCATAGATGCGAAAGGGAGATACTCCTTAGTTTCGAACAAAATTTTGTTAAATTTAAAGGAGCAACTGCAGGTTGGAGTTAAGATTTATTAGGTAAGATGCCCCCTATTTTAAACACTGATATATTGTACAAGATATTATTTCTTGAACTAAATGTATATAGGTTTTAGTGAAAATTCACAGTCTTTGCCTTGTAAGATCTTTTCTGTTTCTGTGATTACTACAAAATTACATTGACAGGTTTCAGGTTATTATGGTCACGGTTTGCGACCAAAACAACAAAGAAAACAAAACAAAAAAAACAAAAAAACAAAAACGGTAGAGTGACTTAAGAGTTAAAACCAATATGTCTCTCAGGTAGACACTTATGACCTCGATCCTAAGATTTATAAGACTAAAACTTAATTTGTGTAAAACACCTTTTCAGATCTACATTCTGGAAAATGGAACGCCTGGAAAAAACTATCTTAAATCCATTGACGAAAATATTTAACCTTCGATTCACCTTATGCTTTTCAAGGGCTGAGAATTTTGCGACAAAACTTATCTATAATAAAGTATAATGAACAATGGTAAAAAAAATCAAAGTTCTGTCAAATAGAAAGTTTATATCGGGATGTGACGAAAATCATCTCATAAGTCGAAATCTGCCTATCAAATTTGAAATAAATACATTTAAAAGAGTTGAGGGTTTTGCAACATGTTGGTGAAAACTGAGATTTTTATGACAAAAATACCGGACGGACGGATAAGTGTATTCAAATATTAACCCTCACTCGTCGAACGGGCCATAAATAAGCCTAGAAGTATGGTGCTTTCGTTCTTCTTTATTTCTCTCCATTTTTTTCGACCTTTCTTCTATGCGAGTATTGATTTATGAGTTTGTTATCCGGGCTATTTCATAATGGTGTTCGTACCACATGCACACGGGTACAGTCCGGTATACATCTGGCATTGTTTGCTGTTTTTAAAAAGTGAACTTGTGGTCCAATCTGACACATTTTCTCTGAGATCTATAATTTCGTCATATTTGTTCAGTTGTGTCGCAAAATCCTCATTGCAAACACATATATATACAAAAAAGATGAACACGAAAAGATAAATGAAACACATGTTTGCTGCAGTCAAGTTTTTCCAAACGGCAGCGGTAATTGTATATAACCCTTAAAGACAGACTTGCTCAGAAAACAGGTCAGAAATTTGTTTTTGATTACAATGATATAACACTTGGTGATTATACACTATGATTAGTAGTCCTAACTCAGGCTGTTCCATTGCTTAGTATTGCCATGTATTTGTAGAGACTTTGTCTCATTTTCATGTACTCCATATCCCTTCATTGTTAATTTTACCAGTTCCAATTTCATTATTTAAGACATAGATTTCTTCAATTGACTATATATCCTGTTATCAAAGACTAAATAGGAGGTGAAACAGTAATGTCAATTGGAAGTGAAATATCTAACTGCATTAAACACGAAGAAGGAACTTTTCTGATTTGCATACACCTGGAATTGGTATTCTAAAATTGAACGTGTGCAAAACCTTAACAGCATGCCCCCATCACTTGCTGCTACATGTGTCACCGTTCAGATGCTGCACTTTCTGTAGAGTCCATTTTCTTTGCTTAAATTAATTGATTAATGTGTACTATTTATTTAACTGACATATATATTAATCAATAAAGTATGTGAGAACCGAACCGTCAGTCTAAAAAAGAACAATCCAGGGACAACGGCAAAATCGGAAACTCCAAAAAATAAGGACACCACATGAGTACGGGACAGAAAAGAAAAATGAAGACACACAAACAGATTTATATTAATCTATAAAACAATATCTACATTTCTTATGAATTGTTGCCTAAAACCAGTATTCCTTGGGAAAACTGGGTTTTCTAGGGTTACTTGTAAAACCCAAAGCTCTATTTTTAGATTTCATATCTCAACACAAGTTTCCCTGTGTAAGACCGAGTCTCTCTGGATTTCCAAGTAAAAAGTAGTGATTTTTTCGTTTTTATTTGTCTACATGTGTCAAAAGCCTATATTCCTGATTTACATGTACGATTTTCTTGTGCAATGCAATTTTCATTTAAAACGGAAAACATGAGTTTATTCACTGAAGACCTGAACTAAAACCCGTGTTTTCCAATTATAAAATACTAAAATACATAAGTTGCATAATAAACAGTAAATTTCGTAATGCTGTACACGTGTTTCAAGTAGTAACCTCTCATCAGCAGTATTCATGTGGCATTAGAATCAAATAATATGGAAAGCCATAATCCAAAAGTACTCACCAAAAATATCGAAATAGGAAGCCAAATCCAGTACCAAGGATATCCACCGAGTGCTATACACGGAATGAAGCCTCAGTATTTTTGAAGGGTTCGAATTTTGATGAAGAGTAAATTTCTATAAAACGCAATGTAAATTTCCATGTCAGACAAGTCTGACTAATATTGGGCTGGTGAATAGCCTCGGGGACCTCTGGTCCACCAGCAGTGGCATCGGCCCAATGGTTTCAAAATACTAAAATACCGAAGTTGCATAATTAACAGTAAATTTCGTTATGCTGTACACGTGACCTCTCATCAGCAGCATTAGAATCAAATACTATGCAAAGCCATAATCCAAAAGTAGTCAAAAAAAGAAGTACTCATTACCAAAATTATCGAAATAGGCAGTAAATTAGTGCTTAGGAATTGAAACTAATAAAGGTTGATAAATCTTTGCAGGTTTTTATGAAGGAAAATTCACATTTAAAGCAGGAATGTCTGGTTCAGATCTAGAAACGCCGGGTTGCATCGAGGGATAGGAAGGGGTCTTAGCGTGATATGTGAAACGATCTTTTACTGGGACCGTGATTCGTGATTTCACAGATTTCGTTACGTGAAAGGCAAAAAAATACAGCTAAGCATAATGAGTGATTTTTCATATTTATTTAAGTGATTATGTGAAAGGTGGCTCCTTCTAAATACTGTATATACAGGAAAATTAAGATATCTTTACTTTGTATGTTTACATTCTCATGCCACACTGATATGTACAACAATAAAACATATTGCAGGATGAACTTTGATGGAAGATATACTTTGTTTCAGAAAAACTCTGATCATAAGCAATAATGTAAAATTCACATGAACTGGATATTATACATGAAATGTATGTGACTAACGTTGTTGAAGCTAACTATGACCCTTCAGATAGAAAACAAAGTCTATCTATACAGATCCTCTGACTTACTTACACGTCATTTTTATAAAATAAATATGTTTTGGTCCCTCCATCTCAGACGCTTTATAGCATTATTTCATTGTTTTGCAACAATTATGCATGCACTTCAGAAACAACATTAGCATGAAAAACACGAAATCTATGAGAATATCAACGATATATTAAAATAAATTCAAATGCAATTTATATAAGATCTTATTCATAACGAAATTCACCTGCAGTTTTTGTATAAATATTTTTTCTGTGCAAATAGAGGAACAATCGCGATAAAAAAAAAACACACACACACATTGAATCATCACAATTTTGGTACTTATGGAATTGCGTTTTTATATGTAAAAATTGCACAATATTAAGAGTTTTTAAAATTTCGTTGTATTTTCAATGTAAAACAAAACATGAAAAATCCTTCATACAAATGAAACGATGTTTGGTTCATGTTTCTGTGTACAATGTCTGCTCTCATCATAAATCTGACATACAACATAACAAAAACGTTGATTCATGGTAAGCTGCTGAGATCACGTTTTGGAGGTGGACTTGTAGGTTTCTCTTTTTCTTTGTTCTTTTGTTCAAATCTCAAGATCCTGTAAGAAAATTATAATTGGAAGAAGTACAACAATACTTATATTGATAAAAAGTTTTATTATACAGCTACTGATAGATCTGAATAATCTGATGACAAGCAAATTGAAAACAATAAAATAAACCAGGAGTTTTGTGTAAAAATACATAAAAAAATGGCTGTGGATAATGGTTGGTCGTCCCTAGAATTCGTATAGACTAGTTTATCACTACGATATTTTAAAGATGAATTGACTACAAGTTCAAAATAGCTGAAACATTCTTATATAAACAGAAAACGTAAAGATATGGCACATAGCGTCAACACATAAAGAGTTCCTGTAAGCTTGCAAAATGGTGTGTAATATTACAATGAAGGCTCCACACAGATGCAAGAAGACATTGATCTTGTATTTGTCGATCCTGTATTGACGTGGGCTATACAAGACTATCTCTTTAGATATACAAAATATCATCAATTCAATCTTTTATTTAGAAATGCACAAGTATACTCTAAGGGATGCATATCTACATATGTACAAACATGTAAATTACAATACAATATTCACAATAAGAAAAAAAAACATGGAAACCCCTGAATACAAATAATAAATTCACAAACAAAAACTTACAGTTTTAATACACTAGACCTTTTTCCCAGCATCATATTTAAAAAATCCCTGTAATGAATAGTACCAGAATTAGTAGAATCTACTTCTTGTATCATCTTCTTTACTTCCTTATGAGTCTTTGGGTTTCCTAGCTTTTCTAACATTTGTTTCAGTTCCATTTCATCTGTAACAATAACAGATTTGTTTGATCTTAAGCATATCATAAAGAGAGCAAAATGTCACAAGAGTACATTATGAAATGAAAAACAAAACATAGTTTGCAAATGTATGTAAACACACTTGATACAACAAAATTCTGCAGACAGTGGTTAAAACTGAAATTACTAATTCGGTTACAGTAGACGAATTTTGAACTATATATCAAGCATAAAAAATTCTCTTTTTCAATAACTAAATAATTACCCCCTAGTTATATGTAAAACAAAGGAAATCATTGTACAAGTTTACCTATACTTAACCAAACTGCACTTTTCATTGGTTTGTCAAAGATGGTGCTTAACATGCATTAACGTACCAATTGGGACAAAATAAAACGTTAACCAAACAACATCTAGTATGTGTATCTATCCATTTAACTAGTTCACTTAATTGTATAAAGGAGTGAAAAAAACTTATCATAACTCTGGTGTAAATCACTTTTGGCGTGTGAAAATTCTATTGAAATTTTAGATAAACTGCAATTAAATTTAAGACCAGTCTCATCAATCGACAGTTATGATTTTGCCACACTTATACAACCCTTCAACATATTTTCATTAAATCCAAATTGGGATAACTTATTAAATGGACTTTTAATTTTTCTGGTCTGCAGTTCGTTTGTTCTAACAAAAAGCAAAGCTACAATAAGCATTGTTCCTGGACATGTGATATGATTAATGCACTCAATCATTTGTTCGACAACATTTTTATTGTTTTGGCAGCACTATCTATCAACAGGTCATAGGTATTCCCATGGGTACAAATTATGCACCTCTCATTGCAGATCTTTTTCTGTTCTGTTACGAACCAGACTTCATGAGAAAAATTCAAAACGGTACCATACAAAGCAATGATAAACTTATTTCTATTTTCAATGATAACAGCTTGTATGTTGACAACATCCTTACTATTGACCATCCCAGTTTCTAGATTATGTAGACATCATTTACCCACAAGAACTGAAATTGCATTAAGCTAACAATGATTCCAAATACTGCCCTTTTCTGGATCTAACTGTCATTCATTATGGACTCTGGTAAAATAAAAACTAAAAACATGATTAAAGGGATGATTTTGATTTCACTATTACTATTTTCCCTTTTCTTGACAGCAACATTCCTGCAACTCCTTCCCACGGGGAGTACATTTCTCAACTAGCACGATTTGCACGCGTTTGTTCTACTCTTGACAATTGTAATGAACGTAACCTTGCTATCACAGCCAAACTTTTACAACAAGGTTGCATATTTCATAAGTTGTTGAATACATTTAAGAAGTTTTATAATACTAGTAGATGAATATTTGATATCTAAATATGGCGTTACTCGCAAACAGCTTATTACTTAGGGCATTTCTAATCCTCGTTTTTACGGAAATGTTATGAAAAAATGTCAGAAACTGATTAAAAAATAGTAATGGTGCATTACATGATACCCCCCCACGTTCCACAAAATATCAAAGTTTCAAGGGCCATAACTCCAGAAACCCTTGGACGTCTGAACCAAAAATCATACTTGGCCTGAGTTTTGTGGTATACAAGTTACATACCAAGTTTGAAGACAATATATTATTTCATTCACAAGTTATCAGTCGGAAACCCTAAAATTCGCAAAATTTCAAAGTTTCAAGGGGCATAACTCCAGAACCCCTTGGACCTCTGAATCCGAAATCGAACCTGGCCTGAGTTTTGTGGTATACAAGTTACATACCAAGTTTGAAGACAATATATTATTTCATTCACAAGTTATCAGTCGGAAACCGTAAAATTCGCAAAATTTCAAAGTTGCAAGGGGCATAACTCCAGAACCCCTTGGACCTCTGAACCCGAAATCGAACTTGGCCTGAGTTTTGTGGTATACAAGTTACATACCAAGTTTGAAGACAATACATTATTTCTTTCACAAGTTATCAGTCGGAAACCCTAAAATTCGCAAAATTTCAAAGTTTCAAGGGGCATAACTCCAGGACCCCTTGGACCTCTGAACCCAAAATCGAACTTGGCCTGAGTTTTGTGGTAAAGAAGTCACCTACCAAGTTTGAAGAACTTATGTTATTTCATTCACAAGTTATCAGTCGGAAACTTTCGGGGGACGGACGGACGGACAGACACACGGACGGACGGACGGACACACGACTTGGGGTATCACATAATACCTCGCCACTACGTGTGGCGGGGTATAAAGACAGAAAAGCTGGGAAGTAACTTACATTCTTTACGTAATAGGGGATACCGATAAGATACTCTGCTTGCATCTGAAATCTAGTGACCTGAAATTTTACACACATAATGACCTCTCACTGATACTGCCGATGTCTACTGAAATATATATTGATTCTTGACCAAACCCTTCGGGACGTTTTGAGTTTGATTTTTCTTCCGCAGCGCGACAGTGTTTTACCAGCAGACTAGGCTCCTTGAACTAGCCGGCAGATTAGCGGCGAGCACCCTTTGACCCATATTTCAAAATTACGTATTGTCATTTTCTCTCCTTTCAAAATTTTGGTCATGGAGTTAGTGGTCTATCTGTATTTTGTTTTGTATGTTTATTATACTATAGGGAATTAAACGGGACATATAAAGGGGACATTTGGGTACCCATTGACCGGTTTAACCCTACTGCTGGCTTTTACTAGTGCCGGTACCAAGTCTGGCTGTCCAGAGTTCCTATCGTTGTTGACGTTTGTCTGTAGTCGTATTTGTGTTTTCCTGTGTAGCTCCCTGTCAGATTGTGGCATATAATTATGATTTTCAGTCATTGTAGATGTTTCCTGTTATCCATTTTATTTCATACTGCTCAAAGAGGAGAAGCTCACAACTTTTTAACTTTCCGTTTATAATGTATATTGACTGTTGTGTCGTTTTTACAAAAAATGGTGCAATTGTAATTCTTGTGCTTTTTACGATGACAAACGGGTGTGCAGTATGCTTGATTTTCATATTGATAACATATTTGTTGCATTTTGAGGTACTTTTTATCAATAGCCAGTTGTCATATCTATGGTCATAAATTGTGAACTTCTACTCGCAGACTTGTTCTTATACCCATACAAAACTGAATTTCTTCAGGAATTCATAAAAGTTCATTAAATTAACATATGTTAGATCCTTCAATCTCGCTCATATGTATTTTCCATTTATAATCTTTTTCTTAACGGATTCCATCGATATATCCCCCAGAATTAGATATAAAGGAAACAACAGAAACCACTAGATCTACATATTTTTGGACTTACGTGTATCTCGGATTGGACGAAAATGGTCATATCAGTACTTATATTTACGACAAAAGTAGACGACTTTGATTCAGAATTGTCAATTTCCCTTACATTGGCAGTAATACAATGTATTCCAACTTCTTCTGCCTACGGAGTGTATGTTTCATTTGATTTGTTGTGCGAGAGCTAGCACAGTTAAGCAGACTTTCTTATTATGAATAGTTAATATCTCCGTGACCGCCTTATTAATCAAGGCTTCAAAAAAAATTCCGTCTCATTCGATCATAAAAAAATCTTTAATAGATATCAATCTACTGTGGAAAAAATTCGGTCATAATTGCGATTCAAGATACATTTTTAATGGGATGAACATTTCTTTTCACTACTTTCAATATAGCAATTGCTACTGGGTTGCTACCGGACACTAACGCATTGGGTGGGGAGGATTAACTACCATATCTTTTGAAATGCCTTTAGCAAGTTAGAAACATTGAGCTTGACAATATTCCGATGGTTTAACACATGCTTTGTCTTTATACCCTTTAGATTTTGGCTCTTGACCATTCTTTTTGTTATAACCCACATTCATAATAAAGTATTGTACATACCGATATCACCCGAATTATCTAAGTCAAACTCCATGAACTGTGCTGTAAAGAGAACATAAATGTAAAATTAGGAACAATGCAGAAAGTGATAAATGCTGCTGATGTGGACCTGGTGCCATATAGCGGATTGTACAGATTTTGTAATTAATATTTGTACATACTTATCATTTGCATTTCAAATTATAATGTCTTATAGAGTATAAAACATAAAGCATTAAGCATACAAAGTATATACATTGTTTTTTTTTTAAATAACGGCAGTAGAATACCGAAGGAACAAAGGAGTGAAATTTACAAAAATCGAAGTCCATAGGCATGGCCAAAACGAGAACACAGAAAACAATGACGCCAGACACAAAACAACGACGCTAGACAGACACAAAGCACAGAAACAGAAATCACAACATTCAAAACAACACACTCACAGTGTGAACTCCAGTGAAACTGAGAGTCAGATCAGGTGCTCCGGAAGGGTAAGCATGTCCTGCTCTGTTAACAGCACCCGTCACACGGTAAGTGAGGCATATATATTTTTGAAAGATCTGTTAAGTAGCTGATTGTTTTTGTCTTTTGCTAACCCTGAGACAAAACCAATTAAATATCATGGTACGTGTTACTTCTCTAACCCTCAAACAGTACCAAGTTAAATTTTGAAAAAGCTTTTGTAATCATACAGTATTCAAACAGACAAGGACAGATCGGTACCACAACATGACTAACGAAGACAAAACTAAAATATAACAAGACAACACAAAAAAATAAAGCACTCACATGTTAAACATGCTAACTAAAATGTTAGCCTTTACATTGAAAGTAAACTTAGTATGATTGTTTTCATCCGATAATAATATGAGAATCTGATCTCATGAGCGTTGAATATAATGCTTCAAACTCAATCCAGTTTTTGTTATTGGAGTGGCCAATGCATTGCTTCAGTCTCAGGTCCGGTGTTTATCATCAGTGATCCTTGAATAGGGTTTTAGGAATTGGATTATTTGCCCTTTTCATTTTACGGATATGGAGTATTTAACCTTTTTATTCAATGGATATGGATTATTGACTTGGTTTAGGGATATGAATTATTTTATGAAATACAAAAACTTCCGCTAATATTTCCGAAAAAGGGTTGTTTATGGATACTGAAGAACATTTTAGGGATATAGATTATTTGCTTCAAATACTTTTAGGGATATTTGCGAATATATACAGATGAAGAACAACAATAAAAGTGTTGTTCCATTGCTTGGTTTTATCATGTATTTGTAGAGACTTTGTCTCATTTGCATTTACTCCATATCCCTTCATTGTTAATTCTAGGGATTTTGATTATTGATAATCCTCTATACAAGGCTCATCAGTGTTAAATCCGTCTCTTCGAGCTGAAGTATGTGTTGCATCCATTGCTTCAACGTGGACTTTATAATTATCAAGGATTCTATAATTACTATATACCTTTGTAAGCAACCAACTGATCTGCCAGATCTTCAATCTCGGAGTACATATCATCAGTTTCATATTCCTAAAATAGAAAAATGTTTCAAAATTTTCAAGTCTTCTAATTTGTAACAGATTTTTAGTGGGGAAAATCTTTCAGATGTAACTGTCATTCAAGGTAGTAGTCAAATAATTTGGAAATTTGACAATAAAGGTATGAACTCTAAGATTATGATTGGTTTTACCATGTATTGTAAATAACATTTACTCCATACCCGTTCATTGTTATCAGAATAACTATTAGTTATATTCTTATATTTCAATGTGAATATATATATATATATATATATATATATATATCATCTCAAAACAAAGCAACAACATCAACATTCCCGACGTACTGGATCTTAAAAGATACACACTTCGTGAGAATAAGAAAACAAGGCAGTAGACTGAAGTGAACAGTACACACATTTAAAAGTTGATATTTCGAGACCTATCCGGCTCTTTATCAAAACACAATAAAAAAGTAAAAATACAGTGAAATAAAACCTATTTACAAAGACTATACTACAAAAAAATAAACAAAGTATCGACAGCTACATCATGGACGCTGTTAACTACAAATGTAACATGAGAAGGGAAAAAATAATTTTGTCAGTGTCTGTACATTGAATCTTACAAAATTCTTATTACTCTAACGGCTATAGAGCAAAATATGATAATATAACAACAACAAAAAATTACAAAATGGGTAGGGGCGGGAAATTTAGGCTTTGGTTCTCTAAGCTTTTATGTTCATGCTAGATTTAAGTTTTTGCATCCAAAATCGTTCTTTTGCCTGTTTTTGGGTTTCGTTCCAAGATCTATTTTGGTCAATGGCCACAACCTGCATGTCAGCCCAGCTATGTCCAGTGGTGTTAAAATGGATCGCTGTAGCCTGTGATTGTTCTTTTTTCTGTATGTGATTGCGATGTAAATTGATGCGAAGATTTAGGGAGTTCTTTGTTTCACCAATATACTGCTGTTGACATACGGAGCATGTTATCATATATATTACATTTTCAGATTTACAGGATAGATTTCCGAAAATTTTGTAAGTTTCCCCAGTTGCTGAGCTCTCGAAAGTTGATGTTGTGGCACTGTATTTGCAAAGAAGGCAACGTTTATCTAGACAGGTCTTAAATTGTCCTATTTCTGGTGATTTAAGTTTTGCTCTTACGAGCATGTCCTTCAAGTTCTTGGGTCGTCGGAATGAAACAAGTGGGGGTTCAGGAAAAAGGGATTTCATTTTAGGTGATACATGAAGAGCTTTCATGCAGTCCCGCGTAATGGCCGACAGATCTGGGAGTCGTGGATG